>CM060303.1:2469491-2471991 GCA_030684275.1 Acipenser oxyrinchus oxyrinchus | reverse complement strand
ACACCTCCTCCTCTCTATCCTGTATCACATCCTCCTCCTCTCTATCCTGTATCACACTCCTCCTCCTCTCTATCCTGTATCACACCTCCTCCTCTCTATCCTGTATCACATCCTCCTCCTCTCTATCCTGTATCACTCCTCCTCCTATCACTCCTCCTCCTCTCTATCCTGTATCACACTCCTCCTCCTCTATCCTGTATCACACTCCTCCTCCTCTCTATCCTGTATCACACTCCTCTCTATCCTGTATCACACTCCTCCTCCTCTCTATCCTGTATCACACTCCTCCTCCTCTCTATCCTGTATCACACTCCTCCTCCTCTATCCTGTATCACACTCCTCCTCTCTATCCTGTATCACTCCTCCTCCTCTCTATCCTGTATCACACTCCTCCTCCTCTCTATCCTGTATCACACCTCCTCCTCTCTATCCTGTATCACACCTCCTCCTCTCTATCCTGTATCACACTCCTCCTCCTCTCTATCCTGTATCACACTCCTCCTCCTCTCTATCCTGTATCACACCTCCTCCTCTCTATCCTGTATCACTCCTCCTCCTCTATCCTGTATCACCTCCTCCTCTCTATCCTGTATCACTCCTCCTCCTCTATCCTGTATCACACTCCTCCTCCTCTCTATCCTGTATCACACTCCTCCTCCTCTCTATCCTGTATCACACTCCTCCTCCTCTCTATCCTGTATCACACTCCTCCTCTCTATCCTGTATCACACTCCTCTCTATCCTGTATCACACTCCTCCTCCTCTCTATCCTGTATCACACTCCTCTCTATCCTGTATCACACTCCTCCTCCTCTCTATCCTGTATCACACTCCTCCTCCTCTCTATCCTGTATCACCTCCTCCTCTCTATCCTGTATCACACTCCTCCTCCTCTCTATCCTGTATCACACTCCTCCTCCTCTCTATCCTGTATCACACTCCTCCTCCTCTCTATCCTGTATCACACTCCTCTCTATCCTGTATCACACTCCTCCTCTCTATCCTGTATCACCTCCTCCTCCTCTCTATCCTGTATCACACCTCCTCCTCTCTATCCTGTATCACATCCTCCTCCTCTCTATCCTGTATCACATCCTCCTCCTCTCTATCCTGTATCACACTCCTCCTCCTCTCTATCCTGTATCACACTCCTCCTCCTCTCTATCCTGTATCACCTCCTCCTCCTCTCTATCCTGTATCACCTCCTCCTCTCTATCCTGTATCACTCCTCCTCCTCTCTATCCTGTATCACACTCCTCCTCCTCTCTATCCTGTATCACACTCCTCCTCCTCTCTATCCTGTATCACACTCCTCCTCCTCTCTATCCTGTATCACACTCCTCCTCCTCTCTATCCTGTATCACACTCCTCCTCTCTATCCTGTATCACACTCCTCCTCCTCTCTATCCTGTATCACACTCCTCCTCCTCTCTATCCTGTATCACACTCCTCCTCCTCTCTATCCTGTATCACACTCCTCTCTATCCTGTGTCACACTCCTCCTCCTCTATCCTGTATCACACTCCTCCTCCTCTCTATCCTGTATCACACTCCTCCTCCTCTCTATCCTGTATCACACTCCTCCTCCTCTCTATCCTGTATCACACTCCTCCTCCTCTCTATCCTGTATCACACTCCTCCTCCTCTCTATCCTGTATCACACTCCTCCTCCTCTCTATCCTGTATCACACTCCTCCTCCTCTCTATCCTGTATCACACTCTCCTCTCTATCCTGTATCACACTCCTCCTCCTCTCTATCCTGTATCACCCTCCTCCTCTCTATCCTGTATCACACTCCTCCTCCTCTCTATCCTGTATCACACTCCTCCTCCTCTCTATCCTGTATCACACTCCTCTCTATCCTGTATCACACTCCTCCTCCTCTCTATCCTGTATCACACTCCTCCTCTCTATCCTGTATCACACTCTCCTCTCTATCCTGTATCACACTCCTCCTCCTCTCTATCCTGTATCACACTCCTCTCTATCCTGTATCACACTCCTCTCTATCCTGTATCACACCTCCTCCTCTCTATCCTGTATCACACTCCTCCTCCTCTCTATCCTGTATCACTCCTCCTCCTCTCTATCCTGTATCACTCCTCCTCCTCTCATCCTGTATCACCTCCTCCTCCTCTCTATCCTGTATCACACTCCTCCTCCTCTCTATCCTGTATCACTCCTCCTCCTCTCTATCCTGTATCACACTCCTCCTCCTCTATCCTGTATCACTCCTCCTCCTCTCTATCCTGTATCACACTCCTCCTCTCTATCCTGTATCACTCCTCCTCCTCTCTATCCTGTATCACTCCTCCTCCTCTCTATCCTGTATCACACTCCTCCTCTCTCTCTCTATCCTGTATCACATCCTCCTCCTCTCTATCCTGTATCACATCCTCCTCCTCTCTATCCTGTATCACACTCCTCCTCCTCTCTATCCTGTATCACACCTCCTCCTCTCTATCCTGTATCACATCCTCCTCCTCTCTATCCTGTATC
>CM060303.1:2388144-2468991 GCA_030684275.1 Acipenser oxyrinchus oxyrinchus | reverse complement strand
CCCTAACCTCTGCTTCTCTCTTCTAACCCTAATCTCTCCTTCTCTCTTCTCCCTCCCTGTTTCTTTCAGTGTTCTCCTCTCCCTCAACCCCATCTCCCTTCCACGCTCTTCCACCCTCTGTTGCCTTCCCTCTCTCTCTCCCCTCCACTGTCCTTCTCTTTTCCACTCCTGTAATCTCAATGGGAATGCATATGCCAGGTTATCACTATTTAGTATTAGTGTCTGTGTTACACTTTTACACATATCTACAGAACCGTATCCACTTGTGTTGAAAATGGACTGTTAGCTGAAGAAAAAAAACACAGAAACATTTTATTACTATTTATTTTGAATTCTCCAGAATAGACTTTAAATCACTCATGAGCTCCAGTTCTGTGAAAAGGATCATGTGTTGGTTTGTTTTATGAGGCGTGTCTGAAGCAGGTACACATTCTTTCACTGGCAGACAGTGTGTGGGCGTGTTCCTCAAGGGCTGTTTCTCAGGTAACAGTGCAATAAAACCAGGAATTATACTTTGACCTGTACTTTAGCTTTAGACAGGCTACTTCAGGCTAGAAAGCTGATCAAACAGATGGGAAGTTCTTTACAGAGTGTGTAAATCTTTAGAAAACACTTCTCATATCTAAACTCAGCTGTACTGATGCAGTTTACAAAGCTGTTTCTATTTATTCTTAAAAGAGTTTGAGAGCTGAACTGAAGCACGAAGACAAAGTGCAGGTGAAAGTGAAAGCAGGTAAGCAGACTCTAAATCTGTGTGTTTAAAGTTACAATAGCTAATAGAACAGCTCTCTTCAACAGTAAGTAGCGTGGTTCTGAAAAATCTAGCGTTACACGTCCCTGCGTGCTGCTACAGCTGTTTAAATACGTACCTGTAATTATTCTTTTCATTAACATCCTGACAACATTTTACACTTATAACTTTAAAGTATGTTTCAAAGCTCTTTTCAAAATGGCCTCTCTAGTACACTGATAGTGGAAGGATTATTGCCCACATTGCCAAACAGGAAACACAGCGATAACGATCCATGATGTGGAACGGAACAGAAAAGCCAGAGCACTTACAGACTTGGTTTGTTAATGAGCAATGTAATGAGGAAGACACAGTCTGTGATTGAGATGAGAAGTGATACTGGTCAATGGTATGTGGTTTACAGTGAGAAAGAGCAATGCAATGAAGACACAGTCTGTGATTGAGATGAGAAGTGATACTGGTCAATGGTATGTGGTTTACAGTGAGAAAGAGCAATGTAATGAAGACACAGTCTGTGATTGAGATGAGAAGTGATACTGGTCAATGGTATGTGGTTTACAGTGAGAAAGAGCAATGCAATGAAGACACAGTCTGTGATTGAGATGAGAAGTGATACTGGTCAATGGTATGTGGTTTACAGTGAGAAAGAGCAATGCAATGAAGACACAGTCTGTGATTGAGATGAGAAGTGATACTGGTCAATGGTATGTGGTTTACAGTGAGAAAGGTAAATCAGTAGCTATGTAGTCCGAGGATCTGGAATCAATTCATTAAATTATGTGACTCCACATAGTGTGAAACACTGCAATTGAAAAAAGGTGTGTGAGTGTTGAGAAAGGTAAATCAGTAGCTATGTAGTCCGAGGATCTGGAATCAATTCATTAAATTATGTGACTCCACATAGTGTGAAACACTGCAATTGAAAAAAGGTGTGTGAGTGTTTTTTATCTATTCTTTACCAGGAGCTCAAACCCCATAGATTATCATTGAGCTGGAGAGGAGCCTGTTTGTGAATGCTATCGAGTCAAACCCCATAGATTATCATTGAGCTGGAGAGGAGCCTGTTTGTGAATGCTATCGAGTCAAACCCCATAGATTATCATTGAGGAGAGGAGCCTGTTTGTGAACGCTATCGAGTCAAACCCCATAGATTATCATTGAGGAGAGGAGCCTGTTTGTGAATGCTATCGAGTCAAACCCCATAGATTATCATTGAGGAGAGGAGCCTGTTTGTGAACGCTATCGAGTCAAACCCCATAGATTATCATTGAGGAGAGGAGCCTGTTTGTGAACGCTATCGAGTCAAACCCCATAGATTATCATTGAGGAGAGGAGCCTGTTTGTGAACGCTATCGAGTCAAACCCCATAGATTATCATTGAGGAGAGGAGCCTGTTTGTGAACGCTATCGAGTCAAACCCCATAGATTATCATTGAGGAGAGGAGCCTGTTTGTGAACACTATCGAGTCAAACCCCATAGATTATCATTGAGGAGAGGAGCCTGTTTGTGAACGCTATCGAGTCAAACCCCATAGATTATCATTGAGGAGAGGAGCCTGTTTGTGAACGCTATCGAGTCAAACATTCCACCCCTATTGGCTGGGCAGCTATAGAGCTTGCAGCCTAAATACAATGATGTTAATGTAAACATGTAAATCCAGAACTAAATGAGAAAATGTTACACTTTCTGGCTCCAGTTTGGGAAATACTAAACCCCCATTTTCAGTGATGTTTCAGCATTTGTTTTGGGCTCGCCCCTAATTTCTATTGGCTGCTCTGTATGTCAGTCACACTGGCTACTCTTCAGAGGCATGGAGTGATACACAGCAAACTTCATAACCTTGATAATGTCTGAATTATTATTATTATTATTCTGCAGTAGGCTATAGTAATCCTGTGCTGCACAGTTCATATGTGGTGATACTACAATGGAAACTGCAATCTAATTTAAAAAACAAGCATACAGTCAGAAATCCAGTTAAGTTTTGTACTCAGACAGAGGAATTTTGAAATTCAAGAGTCGTACAGCTTTCATACAGTGGCTTTCATGCTATGGGGCTAAATACATGTTGTGGAAGATATGAAATTTACACTGGCTTACCTACAGACGACGGGTTATTATTATTATTATTATTATTATTATTATTATTATTATTATTGTTTTAATAATATGCAGCAGAGAGTTTGAAACGTGTGGGGTACAGTTTCTCTTTTAATTGTCTTGCTGTCCTTGTGGGATCCACAGCATAGTAAAGGTTAGTGAAATTCTGGTTCTGATTCTGATTATTATTCAGCAACCAGCTTCTCTCTATAACCCTAACCCTAACACATGCACTGCTCCACAAAGACAGCCATTTCAACCAGCTTCTCTCTATAACCCTAACCCTAACCCATGCACTGCTCCACACACTGAGAGCCATTTCAACCAGCTTCTCTCTATAACCCTAACCCTAACACATGCACTGCTCCACAGACAGCCATTTCAACCAGCTTCTCTCTATAACCCTAACCCTAACCCATGCACTGCTCCACACACTGAGAGCCATTTCAACCAGCTTCTCTCTATAACCCTAACCCTAACCCATGCACTGCTCCACACACTGAGAGCCATTTCAACCAGCTTCTCTCTATAACCCTAACCCTAACCCATGCACTGCTCCACACACTGAGAGCCATTTCAACCAGCTTCTCTCTATAACCCTAACCCTGACCCATGCACTGCAACACACACTGAGAGCCATTTCAACCAGCTTCTCTCTATAACCCTAACCCTAACCCATGCACTGCAACACACACTGAGAGCCATTTCAACCAGCTTCTCTCTATAACCCTAACCCTAACCCATGCACTGCAACACACACTGAGAGCCATTTCAACCAGCTTCTCTCTATAACCCTAACCCATGCACTGCAACACACACTGAGAGCCATTTCAACCAGCTTCTCTCCCTGAATTGGTTTATTCTTGTATTTGTATCATTGTGACTCATACTGTCTCTGACTGTGATACACAGGCAGGCTGCTGATAATCAGATCACTAGTTCTAACTGTTTGATATTCAGGCAGGCTGCAGTGTCTGGTGTTTACTGTGCATGTTGAACTGCTCTGCTCAGTGTCTGGTGTTTACTGTGCATGTTTGAAGTGCTCTGCTCAGTGTCTGGTGTTTACTGTGCATTTTGAAGTGCTCTGCTCAGTGTCTGGTGTTTACTGTGCATGTTGAAGTGCTCTGCTCAGTGTCTGGTGTTTACTGTGCATGTTGAAGTGCTCTGCTCAGTGTCTGGTGTTTACTGTGCATGTTGAAGTGCTCTGCTAAGTGTCTGGTGTTTACTGTGCATGTTGAAGGGTTGGGTTCTGGGTTACGGTGGGATCCTTTAGCAGTGGTTATAGTAAATCAAATTTAGCGCCACTAATATATATATTTATATATATATATACACTACCATTCAAAAGTTTGGGGTCACTTAGAAATTTCCTTGTTTTCCATGAAAACATACATGAAATGAGTTTGAATAGGAAGTATAGCAAAATGAATAGGAAATATAGTCAATGACAAGGTTAGAAATAATGATTTTTCATTGAAATAATAATTGTGTCCTTCAAACTTTGCTTTCGTCAAAGAATCCTCCATTTGCAGCAATTACAGCCTTGCAGACCTTTGGCATTCTAGCTGTCAATTTGTTGAGGTAATCTGAAAAGATTTCACCCCATGCTTCCTGAAGCACCTCCCACAAGTTGGATTGGCTTGATGGGCACTTCTTACGTACCATCGGTCAAGCTGCTCCCACAACAGCTCAATAGGGTTGAGATCGGTGACTGTGCTGGCCACTCCATTATAGACAGAATACCAGCTGACTGCTTCTTCCCTAAATAGTTCTTGCATAGTTTGGAGCTGTGCTTTGGGTCATTGTCCTGTTGTAGGAGGAAATTGGCTCCAATCAAGCGCGATCCACAGGGTATGGCATGGCGTTGCAAAATGGAGTGATAGCCTTCCTTCTTCAAGATCCCTTTTACCCTGTACAAATCTCCCACTTTACCACCACCAAAGCACCCCAGACCATCACATTGCCTCCACCATGCTTGACAGATGGCGTCAAACACTCCTCCAGCATCTTTTCATTTGGTCTGCGTCTCACGAATGTTCTTCTTTGTGATCCGAACACCTCAAACTTAGATTCGTCTGTCCATAACACTTTTTTCCAATCTTCCTCTGTCCAGTGTCTGTGTTCTTTTGCCCATCTTAATCTTTTCTTTTTATTGGCCAGTCTGAGAGATGGCTTTTCTTTGCAACTCTGCCTAGAAGGCCAGCATCCCGAAGTAAGCCTCTTCACTGTTGGCGTTGAGACTGGTGTTTTCTTGGTACTATTTAATGAAGCTGCCAGTTGAGGACCTGTGAGCGTCTGTTTCTCAAACTAGACACTCTAATGTATTTGTCCTCTTGCTCAGTTGTGCACGGGGCCTCCACCCTCTTTCTGTTCTGGTTAGAGCCAGTTTGCTGTTCTGTGAAGGGAGTAGTACACAGCGTTATGCGAGATCTTCAGTTTCTTGGCAATTTCTGCATGGAATAGCCTTCATTTCTCAGAACAAGAATAGACTGACGAGTTTCAAAAGAAAGTTCTTTGTTTCTGGCCATTTTGAGCCTGTGTCGAACCCACAATTGCTGATGCTCCAGATACTCAACTAGTCTAAAGAAGGCCAGTTTTATTGCTTCTTTAATCAGCACAACAGTTTTCAGCTGTGCTAACATAATTGCAAAAGGGTTTTCTAATGATCAATTAGCCTTTTAAAATGATAAACTTGGATTAGCAAACACAACGTGCCATTGGAACACAGGACTGATAGTTGCTGATAATGGGCCTCTGTAGCCTATGTAGATATTCCATTACAAATCAGCCGTTTCCAGCTACAAAGCTACAATAGTCATTTACAACATTAACAATGTCTACACTGTATTTCTGATCAATTTGATGTTATTTTAATGGACAAAAATTTGCTTTTCTTTTCGAAAACAAGGAAATTTCTAAGTGACCCCAAACTTTTGAGCGGTAGTGTGTATATATATATATATATATATATATATATATATATATATATATATATATATATATATATATATATATATATATATTAATTCATTTACAACGGTGGTTGTGGTCCTGGAAGTGAAACCGAATATTAATTATTAAACACATAATCAGACTGATTAAACAAGTAATCTATAAATGTCTCTCTCTCTATATATATTTTTTTTATAATAAATGACTGTGCTGTCACTTGCTGAGCACACCGCTACTTATAAAAATGTGAATACAAAATAGCAAAACAGGGACGATTTAACAGTTTTACTGTTCCTGACCGGGGAAAAGCACAAGAAGCCAGTTAATTCGTGTGGTCGCTGACCTACTGCACTGTGTTTTTTTGCTGACTGAAAGAGGAAGAACACTTTCAGTTTCGATATTAATCACAAGTCGTTTACCGAGCCAGTCATACAGGAGCACAGTAAGAGCTTTGCAAACCCGCCCGTGTTGTGTATCGATGTGAGGAGCGGTGAGACAGACACGCTTTTATAAAGGTAAGCAGGACATTAGGGCACGCTGCTGTGTTCAAGGAATGGAGTGGAATGTGAACGTGTGGTTCAGAGCAGACACGCACTCTGACAGGCTGGGTGGGGTTTAACATGGCTACTGAGACAGGATCACTGTTACTGCAGCTGCGGGCACCTACTCTGCTTTTTATAATGGCGCTCAACCAGCGGTGCTGATACGTGGATCGCGATTCACGGGTCGATCGCAAAAGATTTTCGGTGGATCTCGGTACAAATCAGAACAAGCACTAGCATATAAGCATACAACAGTTTTTGTTTCGGCTGATGGGCAGAGCCTTCTGTGTTGCCCAGTAGCACAGATGAAAATACCCCAACAGTTTATGCATATGAGACTAACAAAATGCTTGTGCGCACGTACATTTTAATTTAGGCGCACGTATGCGACTAGAAATTCCTAAAGGTTGACTCTAAACAATAAACGTGATTTATTCTTTCACCTGAAAAGTATATAAAAAAACTCTCAGTCGGATCTAAACTCATAGCTCAATCGTAATGTACTCTGGGAATGTAGTTTATTGTGTCCAGTGGCCACTGTTAATCACACATTAAAAACTACAAATCCCATAACCCGCCAATTTAACTGATTTATCAGTGCGATGGCTGCTCGTTTCCAGACTGTTTGTCAAACCAAGATGAGGAAAATAACAAATTCATATATGTCGGCGTCTTTACAAGAAATGAGCAATGCAGGTGTGTCAGGAGATGAAAGCGAACAGGGAGCTTCGAGTTAGTTACAGCGTGTTCACAGGTGTGTAAAATACAAGTTCAACCACCAGTGGCTAAACGATTTTCCCTGGCTTAAGTTTGAGAATGTTAAAAATACAAAAAATGTTTTGCACGTATTATCCGGATGCAGGGGAACTGATGGCAAAACGGCACGCAATGTGCGGTGAGGCAGCCCAGCCCGCTTCCATAAACTGGCAAGCAGCACATTCTGAGGAACATGCGACCAGGCAGTTAAAAAAAAGTTGTCCATTTTAATTTTGTTGATGCAAAAGTATTGAACTGCACAAGTGTTATGTAAGAAAGGAATATTCAGAATATTGTAGATATTCAACAATACATTTGAGCAAAATTTGTATTATTATTATTATTATTATTATTATTATTATTATTATTATTATTATTATTATTTGTGTGTGTGTGTGTCCCTAAATTTTTCAGTGTGCATCTATTTATTTATTTATTTATTTATTTAACTTAGGCGCACATGTGCCTAAAGTTAGCGTAGAGCATTGATAACTTAGATTTATGAATTCTGGTAATGTAACGTATACTGTGATCGTGTCGCTTGTGAATATAGAACACAAAGCTACCTAAATGATTCGCTGGCTGCAGTGTCATTTGTTGCTAGGGAAGAGTGATCTGACTAGCTTCGTGCTGACAGGAAAGAGAAGTCAAACACAGACACCGATGCTGTGTGTTCTTGAATCTTGACTAGAAAGTTCATAATTCATTGATTTAAAAAAAATAAACAACAAAAAAAAAACACATGGCATTGAATAATATTTCGTAAACGTTCAGGGAGTATCCATCATGTATTTATTTATTAAAAATCGTAGTATTATACATACCCCTTCAATGTAGCTCAGAAGCAGTACATTTGCACATCTTTAATATACTGTACATATGTATATAGAGAGATATGTTAAATACATGCCAGTAGCAATCCACAGCATTAGGTTATTCTGCTAGTTTCAATAATTCATGTATCAATATTGTTAACTAAAGGACTGACATAACTATACAATTATGGCTAATATGAAATATTTAAAGTATCAATCTATGTTAAACGTGAGGGTTTTTATTAACCATTCCGTGTTGCCAAGACGCTGATTCTCTGGACATCTGCTGTCCCTCTGGTCCGTCCGCGTTGGTGTTGTCGGAGTCTCTCTCCGAGTTTGACCCTTCTGATTCGGAGGCATACGGCTCGAATTGATACGGGAGACAATCCCTGTTTTCTCTCTCTACATCAGATCCATCACAACATGAGTCACATTCATAAGAGGGGTCTGAAACGGATCAAATTAGGCTACTCTCACTTTCACAGTCGCTGTCCATACTGGCAGATGCAAAAAAATAGTCCCTGAATACATATATTTTGTACTTTTTATTTGCCATAAACATTACATTGAACACTCCCATTTGTAGTAAAATGTTTGTGATAAAATGGCATTTATGAATTGAAAGCAGACTGGTTTCCCACATCTGAGGGAGGATTCACGGAACAGCTAAACACTGCACTGGCACTGCATCAAGGGAGGAGTTTTTATTTGTGTGTGTGTGTGTGTGTAGGAAATGATCCTACTCAGGTTTTGCGGTGTTCAAGAAAGCTGACCAGTAATTCCTGAGGCTGTTTTCACACCGATGGTCGGTAACCGGCATCATTTCCCTAGATTATAAACCAGCATTAAATGATACTAAACTAATGATACTAATTGAGTGGACTAAACGACTTCAACGTGTCGCTCGCCACAGTCCTTCCCATCCTTGTTTAAAAGCCCAACGGTTGTGTCAGCAGAGAGCAGGAGAGATTTTAATTTTGTTTTAAATATGTTTCTGAAATCGGAGGGTAGTGGTGAGATGCATCTGTTGTGTCTAATTTAAACATTGCATTCTCACTAGTCAGTTTTATAAGGCGATATTTAGCTTAATAAGTAGATGCCACTTTGAATAAAGTGTTACTGCTTACCTCAGAGGTTTCTTTGTTCTGTTCTCTGATATATTAGCCATTTTTTTCTGTAATTCTTAGTGACAGAGGTGAGAAAAACATTGTTGGGTGATTTAAATGCTGTTTCAGTTGTGTGTTGACATTTTTACTTACAGAAACACTGTTTAGATAATTGTTACTATTAAGGTGTAGTAATATTAATAGATCAGGTAAGTAAGTTGGTCTATGATGTCATAGCCGTACGGTAAGACAATTCTTACCGTACGGTCATGTGATCTTGTTAAGCCAATCACAGCACTTAATTTATCCAAGCCATTTTCTAATAGCCATTAGACTAGACGCTGTGAAACAAACAGTGTTGAAATAATACAGAGATGTTACAGTTAATCTAATGGAAGTGTCCGCCCTGGCACGTCAAAGCCACTGATTCAAGTTGAGAGGAAAGGTGAAGGGTAGGCCGTCGTGTTTGTTTCTGTTCCACCCTATTCAAGTTGAGAGGAAAGGTGAAGGGTAGGCCGTCGTGTTTGTTTCTGTTCCACCCTATTCAAGTTGAGAGGAAAGGTGAAGGGTAGGCCGTCGTGTTTGTTTCTGTTCTATTCAAGTTGAGAGGAAAGGTGAAGGGTAGGCCATCATGTTTGTTTCTGTTCCACCCTATTCAAGTTGAGAGGAAAGGTGAAGGGTAGGCCGTCGTGTTTGTTTCTGTTCCACCCTATTCAAGTTGAGAGGAAAGGTGAAGGGTAGGCCGTCGTGTTTGTTTCTGTTCTATTCAAGTTGAGAGGAAAGGTGAAGGGTAGGCCGTCGTGTTTGTTTCTGTTCTATTCAAGTTGAGAGGAAAGGTGAAGGGTAGGCCGTCGTGTTTGTTTCTGTTCTATTCAAGTTGAGAGGAAAGGTGAAGGGTAGGCCGTCGTGTTTGTTTCTGTTCCACCCTATTCAAGTGGAGAGGAAAGGTGAAGGGTAGGCCATCGTGTTTGTTTCTGTTCCACCCTAGTTTAATAGTGACAGAGCTAGGGTTAAAATAAGAACAATTAAATAAAAAATATGCTTTGCGAGCGCAGCAAGAGCCGTAGCTGTATGCATTAGATTGGTACAGCTGTATTTTGTTTTACTATATTTTTATAAATAAGTTTAGAATTTTATTCCTTTATATTAATATAATAAAGTCAAGGGTGAGAAATTTGGTAGAATTTTGTGTTTTTGAGTGTAAGTTAACGTACCCGTAGTTTGGATTTGACTGTTCAGTTCGGCTTTATTCTGAAATCAGCAAGCAAGGTACGTCTCTGATTTTATTTTATTTTTATAATGTCATTATTAGTAGGCAAACTCTTTATTGTGCTTTGTTAGTAAGTACTTTGTTAGTGTATGTTGTGTGTTTTGGCACACAAGCTGTTGTGACGCCGTGGATAGAAAAATGATAAATTATACAGCTTTGAAGATCTTTTTAAAAAAAAAAAAAAAAAAAAGTTTTCTGTTTCATAAATTAAAAAACATTTAACTTCTTGCTTGTGGTCAAAATTGTTGTTTGTTAACCCATTTGCAAGCAATTATTTGTCATGTATTTATATAATGCATTTCCATAGAGTAGTGTCAAGACGTTTCTGATTGCTGCTCTACTGTATCTCCCTGCTTGAGATTTTTTTAGTATTATAATTACCATCTATCATATCAGTAGAACCTTTAACATTCAAGCGGTAGCCATCTTGTGGTGGTTTCCAGTATTGCATCTATCATTCTTTTTTTTTTTTTTTTTTTACATGTATTATACCGTATCACTTCAATATGGCGCCGCAGCGTTTATTTTAAATGGATTAAAATGACTGCGGCCCTTAAACGAGGGCGGCGATTATACGAGGGTGGCCTTTATTAATAATACTATGCTTTACAAACACTGCAATAGTTTATTAAATGATTTAAGGCATTTTAGAAGCAGCGCCATGAGTATGGAGGATAATTTGTGCCAAAATTAAAAAATAAATAAAATTCGAAATAAATAATTAAATAAATAAATAAATAACGAAATAAATACATACAAATATAAATAAATAAATAAATAAATAAATATAAAACGAAATAAATACATAAATAAGTAGAAACTGAAATATATTTAATAATTTATTTGTTTATTTCGTTATTTATTTACGTATTTCGTTTTTATTTATTTATTTATTTTGTTTTTTATTTCTTTATTTCGTCTTTTCATTTTGGCACAATCTTTTCGAGCTACCGTCAATCATGCTCGATGGGCGGGACAATAAGTGAATCGGTGATCTCCTAGCTTTGCCTGGCTGTAGTGCGGAGAGGCGTGCAGTCAGGGCTACAGTTTCAATGCTGTGAATATTCCATACCTTACAAATGTGTGCAATGTGACTTATAGGAGTCTTATCCTAGAAAAGATTAGGGAGCTTTTAATTCAAGTTGAATGTGGGTCGGTAAATGACGACTTTATTTTGTGTCGAGTAGATTGGCTGTTGGAAAGAATAGGGCAGATATTGGCATGTACTGATGAAAATATTGATGAAGGTGCCAGAACTAACTTGCAGATAATTCGCCATCAAATTCTACGCAGTACCAGTGACGACAGTACAGCAGAAGAGTCCGCAGCGTTAGGCCAAACTGGGACGGGAAAATCTGGACGTCCCAAGATATTTTTACCCAGGGAGTCCTCTCCGCACTAGTGATGTGCAGTTCACGAATGAATCGTTCTTTTTGAACGACTCACTAAGATGAACGATGGGAATCGGTTCAGAGTTTTCACTGAATCGGTTCTTTTGATTCACCCCATGAACAAGCTGCGTGGCGCACAGGAGTCGAGTTACCAGCCTATCAAAACTCATGAAGTGATTCCTCACCTCTCGAGTCTGGCTGATTTGTTCGTTGTAACAAGGAAACCAGGTTGTCTCTCAACTCGTTGAGTGTTATGAAACTGAAGACCGTATGTGCCATGTTGGATCCAAATTCCTGCTTACTTAGTGCATGATAAGAACTGTGTGTGAGCCAAAATGGCGTCAGTTACATCCTCCAGACCAAAGCTATATATCTATGATCCAGACGGTGTGTACTTTCCAGAGAGCTGCTTCACGCTGTCAGAAACTCAGATTACAAGTTTGTGCACCAGAATTATTATTTTTTATTTCTTACAGTTCTTAGTTTACTATGTACGTAACCTTGTGTAAGTCTGCCAAACAAATAAATAATAAAATGAATCACTACTAGTTGTAGCCTGTGTGTGTTTGTTATTTTTTATACACATACAAAATGAATCATATCTATAGTTAACTATTTTGCACAAATTATGATTAATACTTCTAAGTCATCTTGAGTAAAGTCAGCCAAATTAATAATAATAATAATAATAATAATAATAATAATAATAATAATAATAATAATAATAATTGAGATACACACCTCATTTCCAAAATAAATAAATACAAACATCTACTGGTATTGTAACGTTATTGTACCCAAGGCTTAATTATATAACTTGTGATTACATATTTGACCTTGAGGAATGAATGTATTTTATACATGACGATTTACAACTACGGTTAAATATTTTATAATTTAATAATGACGGCGATTCACCTCAGTCCACAAGGTGACACGTAGTATCAGCTACGATACAACAACCTTTTAGGAGGATATTGCACATTCTAACGGATGACGTTCTTAAACGTCTATGATATTTTACATTATTAAATATACATTTTCTAAATGCTATTTTACTGTGGTAAATACTAAATATATACACATTTAAACTTTGTTTATATAAAATGTACATGTTGCGGTTATGGGTGTGCTTCAACGAGCGATTGATCACATGACTAATCCCAAAGGTTTACTGGATAGAAGAGGAATTGGGCAAACAGCGTTTTGCTGTGTGCTAAATATATTAGCCTCTCTCTTTTGTTGTTGTAAAAAACAATGGGTGACTCCAAATGTATAGAAAAAAACACGTAAGAAATGTAATTGACTATTTTTTTAAAGATGAAATTAAATTAGATTGATACTAATGGCTAAACAATGCTAATGGTTCAAACTGTTATGTTATCTCTAGGATTCTAAATATACATATTATTTTTGTCAAACTATATTTAATGTTTATGAACCCAGTCAACCAAATATAGATTCTCCCTAGCTTTTGTGATGTGCAGTTCGTGAACGACTCGTTCTTTCCGGTTCATTCCGGTACGTAAACAATCTTAATGCGGTCTACATTGATTGGTTTTGTGTCATTGAATCAGTGAATCAAATGAAAGAGATGAATCGATTCACCAAACTGAACTGAATCAAATGAATCGAACTGCCCATCACTGCTCCGCACTACTACCAGGCAAAGCTAGGAGATCACCGATTCACTTACTGTCCCGCCTATCGAGCATGATTGACGGTAGCTCGAAATACAAGGGTGAAAAGATTGTGCCAAAATGAAAAAACGAAATAAATAAAGAAATAAAAAACAAAATAAAAAGCGAAATAAAAAACGAAATAAATACAGAAATATATAAGTAAATAAATAAATAAAAAACGAAATAAATACAGAAATAAATAGATAAATTATTAAATATATTTCAGTTTTTACTTATGTGTTTATTTCGTTTTATATTTATTTATTTATGTTTGTATGTATTTATTTCGTTATTTATTTATTTTTTATTTTGAATTTTATTTATTTATTTATTTATTTATCCTCCATAGTACTGCTTTTCGGTGCAGCAGCATGCTCTACTGGTTTAGGGCGTGTTGATTGAGTGAGTTAACCTGCACAGTCACGTGACGCGGGATGCGTCATGCGTCATGTGTTTTCCTTGCTGCGTGCGCCTGTGCGTCCGGTTTTACTGGTGAAGTGTCATGATGGCTGGTGTTGTTGACGAGTCTGTCACTAAAAATCAAAAAAGACAGAGCAAGTACCGAACGCAGTGGGGGAAATGGATTCAATCATATGACAGTCAAATCATCCAATTAGGATTAGGATTATAATTAGGATTTCACGGCATTTTGCGGACCTGTTTAAACATTAAATACACCTAATATTTCAGAGCACTATAAAAGCCTAAAAATAGTGGTACTTGCTTCCTTACTAAAACAGTGCTGCCATTTGTTAAAAGGCAAGCATGCAACACCTCCCAAAAGTTGCTGCCGACATTCTCTGTCTGGTGTGGATTTGCCCATACATTGATACTGCACGTCTGCATCCACTGAATTGATTGGAAGTGTACGGTAAAGCTTTGCCAAGTTATACAGATGTGGACAGCAATTAAAAACAGTCCATAATAAACTAATAAAGTCCATTTATGCAGCACGCGCGTTGTCATGTTATTTGTCCCATCCAGGAATCTATTTTATCAGTACCGCGTCAAAACAAAGAGTTGGTAATACGTGGGTACGCTTTTATCAGAGATGATATGCAATAATACATAATCCATATTTCGCTCATCGTCTATAATGTTGCCTGTAGTTAGATAAAGTGTTGCATCTAACGTCAGGGCCGGCCTTTGGGCAAGGCAAGCAAGATAGATTAACCAATCAGGTTTTGAGTTTAGTTACGTGATAGAATAACCAATCAGCTTTTGAGTTTAGTTGACGATCAAACCTCCGTTTAAAAAAAAAAGAAGTTATCGTGGGTTGACTGACAGATATTCCCACCACCCAGTTTCTTTGTATAATCACTGCCATTCTGCTGTAGCCTATCAGGCTTTGTTGAGCTAACCTCCTTGTGTTTCAACTGCCATCTTCGGACACACTTGAGGGAGTGTGAAGTACTGTGACTTGTGAGGAAATTATTTATTTCAAACTGGCTACGGTACATTTTGTTTTTTAATTAATGCATTCGTTATGCATTCATTTTTGTCTGGGGGGGAAAACCCCACTTGCGTTTTAAAGAATAACGTGCTCGGTTTAGATAACTGCATCGCATGAAAAGAAAATACAGCTGAATGAGGATTTTACGAGAATGGCGAGGGAGTAAGTGTCACGCTGTCGCTGGGAAGGCTGCCTGCCTTTTGTTTGTTTGTGTTTGTGCTGCGGGCTCCGGCCCTCCCCCATGTCTCAGAACGGCGCGGAATTTGAATCAGCTGCTCCGAGTTTCAGCTTGTTATCAGAAAAATGCACGCAGCTGTAAGACTTTAAGCTGCAATGTTTTCTGATTAAAGCAACTCCAGATTTAATTTAAAGATGTAATTCCTCCTTTCTGCTTCTTGACCATGACACTCTTGAGTGACTATGACTGAAGCACTTAATCACCTGATTAGTGAGACAGTTGATTGGACACTGGATATGGAGTGATTTCAGCTGTTGAATTGCAAGCTTGAATAAAAGCAATAAAGAAAAATCACAGAAAAAAACCCGACACGCCACGTCTGTCAGAGAGCAACGCCTTCGTGCGATCGGCGTGCTGGAGGCTGGACGAGGGCAGCGTGCTGCGGCTCGCCGTCTTGGGGGCTCACAGCCAGCGATTTCAAACCTGGAGAGACGGTATGACCAGACACACTCTGTCAATGAGAGCCACCAACTGGGAGACCAAGAGTCACAACACCTGCCCTAGATCCACAGATCATTCTGCAGCATCTTCGTGATCAGTTGTTAATCAGCACAATAAAAAGTCGCTGCACCTGCTCTGAAACAGAGTTTGTCATTTTTCGATCACATCTAGTGAATTTTATTCAAATAAAAGTGATAAGTTTATTTTTGATACTCAAATATAAGTGATAAGTTACTTTTGATGCTCAGTATATATTCAAATTGGGATTCCTTTCTGTTTCAGTCATGTGATCATCAGAAATACTGTAATGGTAAATAAGTAGCCTACAGAATAACCATTTATTTTTAAAGCATGACAATACATCTCTTAGGTTTTATCAATAAGCTCCACTATATTCCATTTGAGTGGCGTTAGATTGCAGCCCTTCAAAAGTTACAAGTTGTTCCAGTTTAAAAGCTTCAATGTATCCAGTAGGGGGCACCAAAACACTGTTCAGCTTTTTTACATTGTCAAGCTCAGACTGCATCCTGTTCTGTATTGGTTGATAATGTACATTTCTCCTTTTTGAATGGGTTCAGTAAAAAGGAGGATATTTCAAACAGAATTACAGATATTTTTGTGATACAATACTGAAATGATTGGGTTTTTTTTACCACAATATACAACAAAACAACCAGCACTATTGGTGTGTCTGTATGAGACAACATGAGTTAATAAAATGTATTAAAATTAGGTTCAGGGTTTTCAATATAATATTAAAAAAATAAACATACCCACACGCATATCTATGGTTTAATTCTGACAATATATAAGGGCCTTGAGACAGATCACTGCTGCACAGCGAGAGGCAGAAAAACCTGAAAAAACACAGTTTATTTTATGCAGTTACACAGACTGTAAATGCATCAGCAATCTAGTACAGAGAGAATAAAATACAGTTCCATTAGTCTCTGTGAGGGCAGAGGCACACACAGAGACACACAGAGACACACAGAGACACTGGAACAGAGACACTGAGGCACACCGTGAAACACAGAGACACACAGGCACTGGAACAGAGGCACACAGAGACACTCATAGGCACTGGAACAGAGGCACACAGAGACACACAAATGCACACAGAGACACTGGAACAGATGGTCTTCTATCGCTGCTCCTCTTCTACGGCTGCTGGCTAACCTATTCCTCACTCCCTTCTTACACATCCTGTCACTACGTGACCTTGTGATCTAAACACCTTCTTCAGCTTACTTTACAACTTATTTACAGCTTATTTTACAGCCTATTTTACGATCCTCCATCCTATCTCCTCAGGACATTGTTGATAGTTTCTGTGATTAACGTCTGTTTCCCTGAGATATGGTGCAATTGTTTCATATCAGCAGTGTGGAGTAGTGGTTAGGGCTTTGGACTCTTGATCGGAGGGTTGTGGGTTCAATCCCAGGTGGGGGGACACTGCTGTTGTACCCTTGAGCAAGGTACTTTACCTAGATTGCTCCAGTAAAAACCCAACTGTATAAATGGATAATTCTATGTAAACAATAATGTGATATCTTGCAACAATTGTAAGTCGCCCTGGATAAGGGTGTCTGCTAAGAAATATAATAATAATAATAATATCCTCCTCTAGCTCTCATTCATTTCTTTTCAGGGAGTTGGTTACTAGGCACTGCTATCTCAAGCTTATTTTGAGAACAGAGACCACATGTGCAGTAATATTAACCCATGGCTTTTAACACCTTCAGTTCACTTTCCTGCACCTCTCTGTTACACTTTTTTAAACTAAGAGTTTAAAAATCTGGATCTCCCTCTCCTTCTCTCTTCTAACCCTAACCTCTCCTTCTCTCTTCTAACCCTAACCTCTCCTTCTCTCTTCTAACCCTAACCTCTCCTTCTCTCTTCTCCCCTCCCTGTTTCTTTCAGTGTTCTCCTCTCCCTCAACCCCATCTCCCTTCCACGCTCTTCCACCCTCTGTCGCCTTCCCCCTCCACTGTCCTTCTCTTTTCCACTCTCCTGTAATCTCAATGGGAATGCATATGCCAGGTTATCACTATTTAGTATTAGTGTCTGTGTTACACCTTTACACATATCTACAGAACCGTATCCACTTGTGTTGAAAATGGACTGTTAGCTGAAGAAAAAAAAACACACAAACATTTTATTACTATTTATTTTTAATTCTCCAGAATAGACTTTAAATCTCTCATGAGCTCCAGTTCTGTGAAAAGGATCATGTGTTGGTTTGTTTTATGAGGCGTGTCTGAAGCAGGTACACATTCTTTCACTGGCAGACAGTGTGTGGGCGTGTTCCTCAAGGGCTGTTTCTCAGGTAACAGTGCAATAAAACCAGGAATTGTACTTTGACCTGTACTTTAGCTTTAGACAGGCTACTTCAGGCTAGAAAGCTGATCAAACAGATGGGAAGTTCTTTACAGAGTGTGTAAATCTTTAGAATACACTTCTCATATCTAAACTCAGTTGTACTGATGCGGTTTAAAAGCTGTTTCTATTTATTCTTAAAGAGTTTGAGAGCTGAACTGAAGCACAAAGACAGAGTGCAGGTGAAAGTGAAAGCAGGTAAGCAGACTCTAAATCTGTGTGTTTAAAGTTACAATAGCTAATAGAACAGCTCTCTTCAACAGTAAGTAGCGTGGTTCTGAAAAATCTAGCGTTACCGTCCCTGCGTGCTGCTACAGCTGTTTAAATACGTACCTGTAATTATTCTTTTCATTGTTAACATCCTGACAACATTTTACACTTATAACTTTAAAGTATGTTTCAAAGCTCTTTTCAAAATGGCCTCTCTAGTACACTGATAGTGGAAGGATTATTGCCCACATTGTCAAACAGGAAACACAGCGATAACGATCCATGATGTGGAACGGAACAGAAAAGCCAGTTTGTTAATGAGCAATGTAATGAGGAAGACACAGTCTGTGATTGAGATGAGAAGTGATACTGGTCAATGGTATGTGGTTTACAGTGAGAAAGAGCAATGCAATGAAGACACAGTCTGTGATTGAGATGAGAAGTGATACTGGTCAATGGTATGTGGTTTACAGTGAGAGAGCAATGTAATGAAGACACAGTCTGTGATTGAGATGAGAAGTGATACTTGAATGGAGAGGAGCCTGTTTGTGAACGCTATCGAGCTTCTGAGGTTAAGACTCAAGCCTGTTCACGGGTCCAACACTAAACACCCTGTGCAGCTCTAATATTTATGACAAACTAGTATCTTTAATAGTTACAATCAGCACTTTAAACTAGTAGAGCTGAATAACTCTGAGCACTCTGTCAAGCTGCTTGCCTCTCTCTATGTAACAAAGACAGAATCACTGCTGTCTCCGCCCCTCGTCTCCACTCCTATTGGCTGGGCAGCTATAGAGCTTGCAGCCTAAATACAATGATGTTAATGTAAACATGTAAATCCAAAACTAAATGAGAAAATGTTACACTTTCTGGCTCCGGTTTGGGAAATACTAAACCCCCATTTTCAGTGATGTTTCAGGTTTCAGCATTTGTTTTGGGCACGCCCCTGATTTCTATTGGCTGCTCTGTATGTCAGTCACACTGGCTACTCTTCAGAGGCGTGGAGTGATACACAGCAAACTTCATAACCTTGATAATGTCTGAATTATTATTATTATTATTCTGCAGTAGGCTATAGTAATCCTGTGCTGCACAGTTCATATGTGGTGATACTACAATGGAAACTGCAATCTAATTTAAAAAACAAGCATACAGTCAGAAATCCAGTTAAGTGATTGTTTTGAACTCAGACAGAGGAATTTTGAAATTCAAAAGTCGTACAGCTTTCATTTATACAGTGGCCTTCATGCTATGGGGCTAAATACATGTTGTGGAAGATATGAAATTTACACTGGTTTACCTACAGATGACAGGTTATTATTATTATTATTATTATTATTATTATTATTATTATTATTATTATTATTATTATTATTATTATTGTTTTAATAATATGCAGCAGAGTTTGAAACGTGTGGGTACAGTTTCTCTTTTAATTGTCTTGCTGTCCTTGTGGGATCCACAGCATAGTAAAGGTTAGTGAAATTCTGGTTCTGATTCGGATTATTATTCAGCAGTGGGTCGACTGGACTTGCCTCTGATTCACTTACATCCGACAGGCCTTAGGCCAGCCTCCACAGGCTCTCTGCTTACAATTGCAATGAATCAATACTGTGTCCTGCCATTGTCCATACACTGCAACACACACTGAGAGCCATTTCAACCAGCTTCTCTCTATAACCCTAACCCTAACCCATGCACTGCACCACACACTGAGAGCCATTTCAACCAGCTTCTCTCTACTAACCCTAACCCATGCACTGCTCCACACACTGAGAGCCATTTCAACCAGCTTCTCTCTATAACCCTAACCCTAACCCATGCACTGCAACACACACTGAGAGCCATTTCAACCAGCTTCTCTATAACCCTAACCCTAACCCATGCACTGCAACACACACTGAGAGCCATTTCAACCAGCTTCTCTCTATAACCCTAACCCTAACCCATGCACTGCAACACACACTGAGAGCCATTTCAACCAGCTTCTCTCTATAACCCTAACCCTAACCCATGCACTGCAACACACACTGAGAGCCATTTCAACCAGCTTCTCTCTAACCCTAACCCTAACCCATGCACTGCAACACACACTGAGAGCCATTTCAACCAGCTTCTCTCTTATAACCCTAACCCATGCACTGCTACACACACTGAGAGCCATTTCAACCAGCTTCTCTCTATAACCCTAACCCTAACCCATGCACTGCTCCACACACTGAGAGCCATTTCAACCAGCTTCTCTCTATAACCCTAACCCTAACCCATGCACTGCAACACACACTGAGAGCCATTTCAACCAGCTTCTCTCTATAACCCTAACCCTAACCCATGCACTGCAACACACACTGAGAGCCATTTCAACCAGCTTCTCTCTATAACCCTAACCCTAACCCATGCACTGCAACACACACTGAGAGCCATTTCAACCAGCTTCTCTCTATAACCCTAACCCTAACCCATGCACTGCAACACACACTGAGAGCCATTTCAACCAGCTTCTCTCTATAACCCTAACCCTAACCCATGCACTGCAACACACACTGAGAGCCATTTCAACCAGCTTCTCTCATAACCCTAACCCTAACCCATGCACTGCAACACACACTGAGAGCCATTTCAACCAGCTTCTCTCTATAACCCTAACCCTAACCCATGCACTGCAACACACACTGAGAGCCATTTCAACCAGCTTCTCTATAACCCTAACCCTAACCCATGCACTGCAACACACACTGAGAGCCATTTCAACCAGCTTCTCTCTATAACCCTAACCCTAACCCATGCACTGCAACACACACTGAGAGCCATTTCAACCAGCTTCTCTCTATAACCCTAACCCATGCACTGCTCCACACACTGAGAGCCATTTCAACCAGCTTCTCTCTATAACCCTAACCCTAACCCATGCACTGCAACACACACTGAGAGCCATTTCAACCAGCTTCTCTCTATAACCCTAACCCTAACCCATGCACTGCAACACACACTGAGAGCCATTTCAACCAGCTTCTCTCTATAACCCTAACCCTAACCCATGCACTGCAACACACACTGAGAGCCATTTCAACCAGCTTCTCTCTATAACCCTAACCCTAACCCATGCACTGCAACACACACTGAGAGCCATTTCAACCAGCTTCTCTCTATAACCCTAACCCTAACCCATGCACTGCTCCACACACTGAGAGCCATTTCAACCAGCTTCTCTCTATAACCCTAACCCTAACCCATGCACTGCAACACACACTGAGAGCCATTTCAACCAGCTTCTCTCTATAACCCTAACCCTAACCCATGCACTGCTCCACACACTGAGAGCCATTTCAACCAGCTTCTCTCTAACCCTAACCCTAACCCATGCACTGCTCCACACACTGAGAGCCATTTCAACCAGCTTCTCTCTATAACCCTAACCCTAACCCATGCACTGCAACACACACTGAGAGCCATTTCAACCAGCTTCTCTCTATAACCCTAACCCATGCACTGCTCCACACACTGAGAGCCATTTCAACCAGCTTCTCTCTATAACCCTAACCCTAACCCATGCACTGCAACACACTGAGAGCCATTTCAACCAGCTTCTCTATAACCCTAACCCTAACCCATGCACTGCTACACACACTGAGAGCCATTTCAACCAGCTTCTCTCTATAACCCTAACCCTAACCCATGCACTGCTACACACACTGAGAGCCATTTCAACCAGCTTCTCTCTATAACCCTAACCCTAACCCATGCACTGCACACACACTGAGAGCCATTTCAACCAGCTTCTCTCTATAACCCTAACTAACCCATGCACTGCTGCACACTGGAGCCATTGAAGTGATTCTTATGAAATGTAAATGAGATCCATGCATTCTCATGATGTTTTTCACCTGCAAAGCTGCTATGATTTCTATATAAACCCATATGAGGCAGTCCGTGTTTAAGATGCAGTTCAGAAGTGTGACTTTGTGCTTGATATTGTCACAGTTTAACATGGAAAGTGACTAAGCAATCAGAGTGCATCTTTTACGACTGCCTGTATATTTGTTTCAGTCTTTATAGCTCTATTACACTATAAAGTGGGGTATGTTTAGCAGTGCTGGTTCAATGTACAGTACAAAGTGCAGCATTGCTGAAAGTGTTCAGGATTATTCCCTTCTTAGAGCAGCTCAATCGTTGAACAGACAGCTAAATATCTATTCATATTTTTTGGTGTTATTTGCGTTATGTCAGTCAGTTTCATGTGTAATATATTTCAGAAAGGAGACAGCCACCAATGGAATGAAATGAATGATTTATTGAATTGACAGACAGACCTGCCTGTAAATGATTACGTTGTTATTTGAATTTGGTCCATGGTCTTGCCCATTGGAGCTCGTTAGCCACCCGTGTGCTGGCAAAACTATAATACATTAAATATATGAGTTAGATTAAACTAATGCCAGCGGGCAGGACAAGCAGCACCGAGGCCACCTTCCCCTGGACAAGACACGGTGCAAGGAGGAGGCAGGGGAGGAGGGACCAAACAAACACTGAACGATGAGGGAGGAGGGGACCAAACAAACACTGAACGATGAGGGAGGAGGGACCAAACAAACACTGAACGATGAGGGAGGAGGGACCAAACAAACACTGAACGATGAGGGAGGAGGGACCAAACAAACACTGAACGATGAGGGAGGAGGGGACCAAACAAACACTGAACGATGAGGGAGGAGGGACCAAACAAACACTGAACGATGAGGGAGGAGGGACCAAACAAACACTGAACGATGAGGGAGGAGGGACCAAACAAACACTGAACGATGAGGGAGGAGGGGACCAAACAAACACTGAACGATGAGGGAGGAGGGGACCAAACAAACACTGAACGATGAGGGAGGAGGGACCAAACAAACACTGAACGATGAGGGAGGAGGGGACCAAACAAACACTGAACGATGAGGGAGGAGGGGACCAAACAAACACTGAACGATGAGGGAGGAGGGACCAAACAAACACTGAACGATGAGGGAGGAGGGACCAAACAAACACTGAACGATGAGGGAGGAGGGGACCAAACAAACACTGAAGGAGGAGGGGTCCAAACAAACACTGAACGATGAGGGAGGAGGGGACCAAACAAACACTGAACGATGAGGGAGGAGGGGACCAAACAAACACTGAACGATGAGGGAGGAGGGGACCAAACAAACACTGAACGATAAGGGCGTAGATGAAAGAGGGTATTTATATAGTTCCATGATTACATATTTGATGAGGGGGCGGTTTCTCCTTTCAGAAATACAACTGCGTTTCCAAAGAAATTCCCAACACAAAAATAATGAGTTCTGAGTAAAAATAAAGAAACTTATTTAGAATGTTGTCTTTCAGTGTATTAAAAAAAACACTAGGAAGTGTATGTAGTTCTACCTAAATATATGAGAAATTTAATATTTATACCTTTAGAGTTGTGCATATCTAGAGAACATCTTTCCTGTTGTGTTGAAACTCACTGAAGACCTTCTTTAGCACAGCAAGTTATTGATTGTATCATAATCTCTCGGCAGATGGAGGCTGTTTTTCTGTCTGTCTGTCACACTGGTCCCTAAAAAGATCCTTCTTTATCACAAATCAAGAGGATCAGAATCTGGGGCTTGTGGAGGCTCCCTCTTTATCTGTCTCCATCCAGGTGTTTGCATGCACTGTCTCTGAGGAGCACTGATTCACTGTGATGAAACTGGACATGATGGAGCACATGCTAAAGAGTATCAGACTGTGTCAGTATATGGAGGCATCTGTCCCTCTGTTTGCTTGTGCACACAGTGGATAAGGGTGTGGTGATGCAAGAGTATCAGACTGTCAGTATATGGAGGCATCTGTCTCTTGATTGGTTAGCAGCACATGCATGTGTAAATATTTCAGTACAAACCTACATTCTGGTCTGGTCAATGCTTGTATACAGTTTGGATGTTTTATAAGTGTAAGTGAAGCTGAGTGTTTCAGCCACCCAGGAAGGGTTTTGTGTTGAGAAATACAGTAAGGCAGTGTTGTGTGTTATTACCTTCTTATTTTCTCAACAGTATGAATCACAGTGGACAGGAATCAGCAGATATCTCAACAGTAAAAAGCCATGCCTGCTGCACACTGTGGAGGTTAACATTGAAGGAAACTGTGAATAATACACCCAGGGCCCTATTTAGCAAATATGTGCGCAGCCACTATCGCTAGGGCAAAAATGACAACACTAGCGAACCACCGTGAAAGCACATGAAATGTGATTTAGCAGTCGGGTCTCATGCGTGGGCTAATGCATATCAAATAGCGAATCATGCGCCCAGCCAATCAAAGCACAGTGGGGGGTGTAAGGTTACAACCAATACGGATTCAACATTCCCTTTAAGAGCATCTGTGCACCTGTGATAGCGAACGGAGGGCATTTTGAAACCAATAAAAAAGAAGGGCAAAAAAATGTAAAATGTCCAGCAGCCCAAGTGAGAAGGATGACCAAGCCCCTTAAGCAAGGCTACAGCCTGGACTGGGAGAGTGAATACTGAAGAAATAAAAAAGGAATCTATAAGCACAATTAAGTTACATAAATATGAACTTTAGAATTCAGGAGTTTTCCTTAAGTTAGGCATGTATAGCTCACCTTGAACCATGAGCAATGTTGCTTTATTATCAATGCTTTCCTGTTAAACAATATACTGACACAACAATACAACAATAACTATTATTTTTTTGGTCTGCATGCGTAGTTATCTGAACCCCTGTCTATAAGGCTTTGTCTGACCTGCTTGGCACTTGCAGCATCTGCAGCCTCCACCACTGGAGCTTCAAGTTCAGCATCTGCAGCCTCCACCACTGGAGCTTCAAGTTCAGCATCTGCAGCCTCCACCACTGGAGCTTCAAGTTCAGCATCTGCAGCCTCCACCACTGGGGCTTCAAGTTCAGCATCTGCAGCCTCCACCACTGGAGCTTCAAGTTCAGCATCTGCAGCCTCCACCACTGGGGCTTCAAGTTCAGCATCTGCAGCCTCCACCACTGGAGCTTCAAGTTCAGCATCTGCAGCCTCCACCACTGGAGCTTCAAGTTCAGCATCTGCAGCCTCCACCACTGGAGCTTCAAGTTCAGCATCTGCAGCCTCCACCACTGGAGCTTCAAGTTCAGCATCTGCAGCCTCCACCACTGGGGCTTCAAGTTCAGCATCTGCTTCCCTCAAGCCCTGTAATCTTTCCTCTGTAAGTTCAGCATCCATTACGGAGAGATATCTTATGTAAAACACAACAAGCCCGGATGATATTACTACCCTTCTGAGGAGTGTTCTGTAGTGTTCCCCCAGAGACATCTAAACATCGGAATCACATTTTGAGGATTCCAAATGTTCTCTCAATTACAGTATGAGCACATTTAAAGGTACGGTTACACCTCTTTTCGACAGGGCTCATGGGTTGAGCAGCAGTATCAGTAGCCACTGCTTCAGTGGATACCCGTTGTCCCCTATCAACCAGCCTGTCAGACTGTCATCCCGCTGAAACGCAGCTGCCACCTGTGAATTAGCAAGGATAAACGAG
The DNA here is from genome assembly GCA_030684275.1 of Acipenser oxyrinchus oxyrinchus. Classification (NCBI taxonomy): domain Eukaryota; kingdom Metazoa; phylum Chordata; class Actinopteri; order Acipenseriformes; family Acipenseridae; genus Acipenser; species Acipenser oxyrinchus. Next base: position 2,443,357 of record CM060303.1, on the reverse strand, counting down.
TCATGAGTGGAGCCAGGATGGTTTGCATACACATTTGTGATGTAGTTGTTGGCATCACACACTGCTTAGGTCAGAATAGGTCCCCTTATGATTTATGTAGAGGTGCCTATTCTGTGTTGGTGCTGTAGCTGCACATGAGTGCAATCGATGGCTCCCAGGACACCAGGAAACCCCCAAGAAAACCCTGCTTTGTATTGTGTTGTAGCTCGTGAGAGACAGGGAAATGGATGAATTCTCCTGCCCGCTTTACTAAAACTGCTGTTATATCTATAGTATAATATGACTTCTAAATATCTGGGGATGTCTCCTCCTCCTCCTCCTCTTCTGACTGCGTAGGAATCCAGTGTTTCTTTTATTCTCTTTTTTTCTCTCTCTTTTCTTTACCTGCTTCCCTGGTAGTTTCAGTGGTATTTATACTCGACCCATGTATTGTGCGCACAGTTTAGACCTGGTTTTCACATGTCAATTGAAACGCAAATGCTAGCACTGCTGATAGTTTGCTAAATCGCTACATTTGTATGTAAATGAGGACACGCCCCTAAAGTTCAGCCCATGTCCAGCTAAGCTGACTTGCGGGTGGGCACTAAATCACGGTTGCTAAATTGCATAGGTGGGCAAAGTCTGTTGCATAGATGCGCCTGATTCTGGTGTGTAAACTGTGCGCAAAAGTGTTTTGTGATTGCCTTAGAGGTTTGAAAACGTTGCTAAATAGGGACCCCAATGTTTAATTTGTAAACTATTATGTTTTTATTATATACTGTTATTTTAGTGGCTTCAGAGTCGGTATGGTGTCAGTGAATTGAAGAGAAAAAAAGTCCCAGTTTTTCACTCTGCGAATCTGGTAACCATAAATTACATGAACAGTGCAAGAAACTAAAGCTCTGATAAACATTTGGTCAGACACCAAAATCCAAGCCAAACTGGACAAAACTCACAAAAATAGTCAAATATATTCAGTCCTTTCTCAAATTACTTTGTTCAATGCCTACAGTAGGAGAACAGAGCAGAATTATGTACCTGAATACTGCACTCTCTCCTACTGCAGGCATTCAACACATGTATTCATTAAATTAGCAAAGAGCTCCCCACGTTCCCCTGCTTCCCTCCACAGCAATATGTAAGAATCTGAAACATGCTGTTAAAAACTGGAGCAATACTTCAACAGCTGCCATCTTTCAAGATACCCTGCAGGATATTGTAAACATCCGGTTCACAGACCATATAAACTAACCGAGTGCACTTGCTAACTGCATTGTGAACACTGTGTGTTCCACTCTGTACAGTTCACTGAAGATGCCTACAGTCCCTCAGGAATTACAGTCTCTACTCAATGAATTATTAACACCCTGTACAGTTCACTGAAGATGCCTACAGTCCCTCATGACTCACAGTCACTACTCAGTGAATTATGAGCACCCTGTACAGTTCACTGAAGATTCCTACAGTCCCTCAGTACTCACAGTCACTACTCAGTGAATTATGAGCACCCTGTACAGTTCACTGAAGATTCCTACAGTCCCTCAGGACTCACAGTCACTACTCAGTGAATTATGAGCACCCTGTACAGTTCACTGAAGATTCCTACAGTCCCTCAGTACTCACAGTCACTACTAAGTGAATTATGAACACCCTGTACAGTTCACTGAAGATGGCACTCACTGTAACTGGGGTGTGCGTTGAAAAGCCTGAACTGTCCCAAATTTGTCTCAGATGCGCTTTACAGTATTTTGACATTCAAAAGCCTATGGCTTTATTTTATATAAAACACAACATATATTATCAATCAATCAATCATTATTTTATATAGCGCCTTTCATAGTGGACCACCATCACAAAGCGCTTTACAAGATGCAGTAACAATAAGGAAATCCATAATACTTTAAATACAGAGAAATGCATAATACATGCTATACAGTAAAAAACAATGCATGATACATTAAATACAGTGGAAAGTGCATAATACATGATAGTAGCATAATGCATGAAATAGTAGCAACAACACAGCAGCTAATAGCAGATATCATGCTTAAAGAGCATGGAAATCAAGAGAGAACAGGTGGGTCTTGAGAGCTGATTTAAAGCGAGCGACGCTGGGAACATCACGCACCAAAGCTGGGAGAGAGTTCCAAAGAGTCGGAGCCATGAAGCTAAACGGCGTTCTCAGTGGGGATAACAAGTAGGCCAGAGTCGGAGGACCTCAGCTTGGGGCAGAGACATAGAGAATCAACAAGATGAGGAGGTACTGGGGACCTGTGTAATGAAAGGCATTGTAGGTGAGCAGGAGAGTTTTGAAAGTGATCCTGAATTTTACAGGTAGCCAGTGCAGCTGGGCAAGACGGGGGGTGATGTGATCACTACTTTCTCAAGAACATTGCTACAATCCAGAAATTGTAGTTGATTGACTACTACCTTCTCAAGAACATTGCTACAATCCAGAAATCTGTGGAGTGGATCGCCTACTACCTTCTCAAGAACATTGCTACAATCCAGAAATCTGTTGAGTGGATCAGCCTACTACCTTGGCTAAGAATGGCAAGCTGGTCTAAAATTACACTCTGAGTTGGATTTTTTGAGTAAAGGCTTAACCAAAGTGGTTTGAAGGCAGCTGAACTTTCAAATAAGAACCATCCCGATGAATGTGATCCCTGTTATTAATAATCTGTGTCACACAGCTTTAACTAAGATATTTATCATTGTTATTTTCCAGGGAAATAAAGATGGGATTCCTGGGGAGGACCTGTCTCATTGTCTTGAGTTTGCTACCAGCTGTTTCTACACAGGCAGGTGAGAGGGACTGTAGAAATGAAACTGATCCATTGAAATGCACCCTCTTATTTCCCTGTATATAACTGTCTGCATCGATGTATGGGCTCACAGAACTTAGCTAATAGCTCTCAACTATTTCTAATAATCTAATATTTCTACTGTTTTGAGAAATGGCCTGTTTGTTTGCAATTGCTTTACCTTGTCTTTTCTTTCTCAGGTGGATGGACTGTCGTTGGCTCTGATCAGCCTGTCATTGCTGAGGCTGGTGATGATGTCATCCTGCCCTGTCACATTTCACCCAGACTCAGTGCTGTGGGCATGGAAGTGAGGTGGTTCAGGGAGATATTTGGCAGGCCTGTTCATTTATATCTGAACCAAAGGGATTGGCTAGAAACCCAGGACAGTGACTACCGGGGCCGCACTGCTCTCCCTCCCTCTGCACTGCAGACAGGCGATATCTCTCTGAGACTGAGAAACCTCCGATACTCTGATAGCGGCGTCTATACCTGCTATGCTGATGATAGAAGTTGGTATGAAAACGGACAGACTGAAGTGATAGTCGCAGGTCAGTAATGTTTGATACACAAGTTGAACCCACTACTGTAGTAGAGAAAATCCTGCACTCAGTGTGAAATGACTGATGACTCCACTCAGCAGCAGTTCAAGAAGATTTATTACAAAAAGCGCACAAGGGAAGAGCAGCAGCGGTCACATGAACACACTCATTTGTTTATTAAGCAGGCGCTTTACCCAAGGTGACTTACAGAAACTAGGGTGTGTGAACTATGCATCAGCTGCAGAGTCACTTACAATTACGTCTCACCCGAAGGACGGAGCACAAGGAGGTTAAGTGACCTGCTCAGGGTCACACAATGAGTCAGTGGCTGAGGTGGGATTTGAACCGGGGACCTCCTGGTTACAAGCCCATTTCTTTAACCACTGGACCACACAGCCTCCGATGTGTGCAGTGCAGTGCAGTGCTGTGCTGTGTGGGTTGGCTGCAGCTCCCTGGTTCTACTCGGCTGTAACACAGAAACACAAAACAAAACAAACAGTTGTAAGGAAAAATTGATGAAACCTGAAAAACAATATTAGTGAAGCCAAAAATATGTTTATTTGTGTAATACAAGAATAGAACTATTTGAAGAAAGCAGAGACAAATGCTGTGGGTCACAGTGGATGGAATCTGTGCCACAGACAATGGCTGCAATCACTTTTTAATAACATAGAACACTCCCCTATAATGACATCATTTGAGACCCTGCCCACCTAAACCTGTGTACGTGGCCAGTCCCCAAGCCTCACAAACATTCCTCTAGTCTCTTGTTATCTCTGAGATTCTCCCATCCCCCCATGCAACCAAACAGCATAACAGAGGACCCTTTCCACAAATGCCCATAAATGGTCATATTTGCTGTCTCTCTAGCCGAACTGTAATTTATTGAGACAGACCCTGCATTCTAAAATACCCCACCTAAACTTTGTGCTCAATATCTCTCCATTGAAAGTACCATACATCCCAAATATTAATATGGACTATCAAATTTCCTTACACAGTGCTCCAGATTAGCAATCATGTTCAGCATAAGGGGCCGTACTCACATAGCTGCGCCCCCTTTGTACCAATCAGCCCAGCGCCATGGTTTATCCAATCACTGTCTGCCCCGCAGCTGATCGTGATAGAGTTTATGATCGCAGTAGAGTCGTTCAGTGTACGTGCCGCTACACACTTCCTCCAAGAAAGCCGAATTCTGGTTTCAGCCTACCGTTGAGTAAGCCCATCTAGGGGGAAGCACCAACCTTACACAGTCCTTTCTGGTGGGGAGGGAGATTTACAGCTCAAATACCTTCTGTCTCTGTCACACATGCAGACAGAATGCTGAACAAGCATGACTCCCCCTATACCCTCAGAATCTGATATTCTCAATAACCTTTACTTAATAATGTTAATACCAAGTTTCACGACAATCGATTGAGCAGTTCTTCAGATATACAGAGAAATCTGTGAAGTGTGACATATGACCGCCTCCCCTAGAGCCCCTTCACAGGCCATAATATAATACAGGGGGCTGGGATACTCGCAAGACTGGATATGTCAGCACTGACACAGTAACTCATAATATAATACAGGGGAGCTGAGATACTCACAGGACTGGATATGTCAGCACTGACACAGTAACTCATAATATAATACAGGGGAGCTGGGATCCTCACAGGACTGGATATGTCAGCACTGACACAGTAACTCATAATATAATACAGGGGAGCTGGGATCCTCACAGGACTGGATATGTCAGCACTGACACAGTAACTCATAATATAATACAGGGGAGCTGGGATCCATACAGGGGAGCTGGGATCCTCACAGGACTGGATATGTCAGCACTGACACAGTAACTCATAATATAATACAGGGGAGCTGGGATCCTCACAGGACTGGATATGTCAGCACTGACACAGTAACTCATAATATAATACAGGGGAGCTGGGATCCTCGCAGGACTGGATATGTCAGCACTGACACAGTAACTCATAATATAATACAGGGGAGCTGGGATCCTCACAGGACTGGATATGTCAGCACTGACACAGTAACTCATAATATAATACAGGGGAGCTGGGATCCTCACAGGACTGGACATGTCAGCACTGACACAGTAACTCATAATATAATACAGGGGAGCTGGGATCCTCACAGGACTGGATATGTCAGCACTGACACAGTAACTCATAATATAATACAGGGGAGCTGGGATCCTCACAGGACTGGATATGTCAGCACTGACACAGTAACTCATAATATAATACAGGGGAGCTGGGATCCTCGCAGGACTGGATATGTCAGCACTGACACAGTAACTCATAATATAATACAGGGGAGCTGGGATCCTCACAGGACTGGATATGTCAGCACTGACACAGTAACTCATAATATAATACAGGGGAGCTGGGATCCTCACAGGACTGGACATGTCAGCACTGACACAGTACCTCGTAATATAATACAGGGGAGCTGGGATCCTCACAGGACTGGATATGTCAGCACTGACACAGTAGTTCAGTCTATAATAAAGACATATAACACAAGGAGAGCAGACCTGACTGGTGTGTCTCTCTGTGTGTGTCTCACTGTCTCTATTCCCTGACAGCTCTATCTGTGTGTGTCTCACTGTCTCTATTCCCTGACAGCTCTGGGGACCCAGCCCTCAGTCTCTATGGACTCTACACAAGGACAGCAGACCCGGCTGGTGTGCAGATCAGAGGGGTGGAGCCCTGAACCTGAAGTGATCTGGAGAGACAGGGATGGAAACGATGTGACATCACTGTCCAACACAACAGTGCTGAGGGACAGTCAGGGGCTCCTCAGTGTCAGCAGCTACATCAGAATCAAACAGCAGTCCAACGTGTTCTCTTGTCTGGTTAGAAGTAAAACACCCAGACCAGACTGGGAATCCAAACTCCACATATCCAGTGAGTATCACATGTTTGTGGATTGAGCCTGACTGACACTGACCATAGATTACAGTCATCATGATGGGGCATCAACATCTGAATCAAACACATGAACTAGTGGACCAGTCAATATCTGAATCAAACACATGAACTAGTGGACCAGTCAATATCTGAATCAAACACATGAACTAGTGCTGGGAGGGGTGTGTGGAATGGACTCACTATGTTGAATGGGCGGTTAGTGTGTGGCTCAGTTTTGGGAGGGGTGTGTGGAATGCTCACTATGAGGGGTGTGGCTCAGTGTTGGGAGGGGTGTGTGGAATGCTCACTATGAGGGGGTGGCTCAGTGTTGGGAGGGGTGTGTGGAATGCTCACTATGAGGGGTGTGGCTCAGTGTTGGGAGGGGTGTGTGGAATGCTCACTATGAGGAGGTGTGGTCAGTGTTGGGAGGGGTGTGTGGAATGCTCACTATGAGGGGTGTGGTCAGTGTTGGGAGGGTGTGTGGAATGCTCACTATGAGGGGTGTGGCTCAGTGTTGGGAGGGTGTGTGTGGAATGCTCACTATGAGGGGTGTGGTCAGTGTTGGGAGGGGTGTGTGGAATGCTCACTATGAGGGGTGTGGTCAGTGTTGGGAGGGGTGTGTGGAATGCTCACTATGAGGGGTGTGGTCAGTGTTGGGAGGGGTGTGTGGAATGCTCACTATGAGGGGTGTGGTCAGTGTTGGGAGGGGCCGGGTGTGTTCCATTGTGTTGATCTGCTGTGTTGTTTTCCAGGTGATTTTTTCCCAGGAGTCTCTGGATGGATGGTGGCTTTCTCCTTGACTTTAGCTCTCAGTATTGGAGCCATTCCTTTGCTGGTGATCCAAAGGAGAAGAATGGATAGTAAGTACTTATTATTAAACTAAAAGCTTTGGGAGATATTTTGCATAACTCTGCATTTGTGTCAAAAAGGTTTCCTATCACATTCAGTGCATTTACATGAGCATAAGAATTCCGATATTTTTCAGAAAACTAAGTTTTCCGAAAACTAATTCCGATATCAAAAGTCATGTAAACACAGTTTTCGGAAAATGTATCGAATATTCCTTAGGTCAGTTTTCGGAAAACAGCACCTAGAAATTTCGATTCAATTCCGAAAACGAACCAAATGTATATCATGGAAAACTTATTTTGATCGCGTACTGCACATGTGCAAACTCTGACCTTCATTCCTGCATGTGGTTTTAGAAAACAGAGAAAATAATATGTAGTCAGTCTGCATGGATCCATTTGCTCCATCATATACTTGTACTTGCTAGACCCGAAGTCATTGTATTTGATCTTGCTCTTAATTGTATTAATACTTGTACTGTGATTCTTGAAATATATTTCTGTTTACGACTGTAAGTCGCCCTGGATAAGGGTGTCTGCTAAGAAATAAATAATAATAATAATAATAATAAGTTAGCGATCAAGTAATATTTGTCCGTGTGTATTTTTTTAATAGCCCATACTGAAGCAGCACATGTTTTCCAGCTTTAAAATTACGTGATCATTTAAAATAATGTCTGCAAAAGACATTATATAGAACAGGATGAGCTGTTTGAAAGGCTGATTGAACATTGTGGGGAATCTAAAAAGAGGTAGTAATCTTTGAATTTAAGACCTGACACTTCGATAAAGCACTTGTTATTGGATTGGTCTCCATTCTATAGCAGAAAAAATGTCCGGTCTGTTCAAATCGTATTATGCTACTACAGTATATTGCATGAGAAAATATCCTGCATTTTCCGAAAACTTCAATCCATGTATACAGTTGAATTCTAATTAGACTTTCTATCGTTAATCATGTAAACACAGAAAAGTGACGTTTTAAGAAAATCAGTTTTCTGATTCAGTTTTCCTAAAACATTAGTTTTTGGAAAACGCTTTGTCATGTAAACGTACTGATTGACTGTACTGTGTTCTTTTCTAGGAAAGTTGAAAATGTATGAAGTTAAAGGTAAGTGGAGACTTTAATGAACAGATACTGCAAACCCATTCCAGTTCCAGCAGTAGCAGCTTGTAAAGTTACTGGTACAAACTATAATACCCATAACTGATGTCTATATGAATACATCTCCTCTTTACTCAAAGCTTTTCCCTGTTTATAACAGTGCACCTAGATGTATTCTTGATTGTCCTTATGTAACCCATCCTGTCATCTTCATGTCATTTTAAACTGGTTAAGTTTAAGACAGAAGGGATTTCCATGTTTTGCCCTTTGGGTATAAGGGTATCATTGGCTACATTTACAATGTCCTTATTTATTATGACTTGGGGTTACAGCAAACTTCAAAGTGGCACTCCAATGGGTGTGTGTAATGGAGATGTTACCTGCATGAGTCGTCACTGATAATAATGAGTCAGACACAGAGCACTGGGGGTTGACACACTAAAAGGAATGTCCCACTCCAGGAACCTACCCTAGGAAACCCTCACCTATACTGTTTTTGGGATCAAATCCCCTGAAACTAACCTACTGCAGTCCCAGCGTCCTCCCGGTGACAGTATGTTTGGACTTCAATGAAGAAAACCTCGTACCTACAGTTAAACGTGGGGTGTGTAGCAGGTCACGGACTGGAGACATTCGTGTGATTGAAGATTGAATAAATGCAGCCATATATCAAAACCATTCCACAAAGTACAATGATACCATCTGCTTGTAGGCTGATTTAGCAGACAGTTTATCTTCCAACACAACAACGACCTAAAGCATACTGCTAAATCAACTGGACTTCTTGAAAAAAAGTTCTGGAATGGCCTTCGTAATCACCAGATCTCAATCCAATAGAAATGCTTTGGACTGATCTGACAGGCTGTAGCCAGCATTGTGTATCCAATCTCCCTGAGCTGAAGCAGATATGCAAGATAGAATGAGATCAGCTTTCACCAACAAGATGTAACATACTGGTTAAGAATTAAAAGCAAAAGGAGGACACAAAATCCTAAAGCAGGGGTGCCAGTACTTTTGTCATGAATGAATACTTTGCATGAAATAAGCTTGTTTTTTGATAGATTATTTGTTGACTGTAAATCATGTATTTTGCTTCTTTGTTTTATTAAAATGTGGTTAAAGTTTACTAAATGTTTAACCTTAATCTGTTACCTTGAATTCTGGTATAATACGCTTGGGTGGCAATACTTGTGTCTGTGATGGTCCCTGCTCTTAAGAGACTGCTGTCTCAGTTAAAGGTTACTAAATACTTGTGTCTGTGACGGTCCCTGCTCTTAAGAGACTGCTGTCTCAGTTAAAGGTTACTAAATACTTGTGTCTGTGACGGTCCCTGCTCTTAAGAGACTGCTGTCTCAGTTAAAGGTTACTAAATACTTGTGTCTGCACGGTCCCTGCTCTTAAGAGACTGCTGTCTCAGTTAAAGGTTACTAAATACTTGTGTCTGCGATGGTCCCTGCTCTTAAGAGACTGCTGTCTGAGTTAAAGGTTACTAAATACTTGTGTCTGCGATGGTCCCTGCTCTTAAGAGACTGCTGTCTCAGTTAAAGGTTACTAAATACTTGTGTCTGCGATGGTCCCTGCTCTTAAGAGACTGCTGTCTGAGTTAAAGGTTACTAAATACTTGTGTCTGCGATGGTCCCTGCTCTTAAGAGACTGCTGTCTCAGTTAAAGGTTACTAAATACTTGTGTCTGTGACGGTCCCTGCTCTTAAGAGACTGCTGTCTGAGTTAAAGGTTACTAAATACTTGTGTCTGCGATGGTCCCTGCTCTTAAGAGACTGCTGTCTCAGTTAAAGGTTACTAAATACTTGTGTCTGTGATGGTCCCTGCTCTTAAGAGACTGCTGTCTGAGTTAAAGGTTACTAAATACTTGTGTCTGTGACGGTCCCTGCTCTTAAGAGACTGCTGTCTGAGCCTCTATATTCCAGGACTGTTTCGACTGTGTGTAAAGATTTTGTGGTTCATGCTTTGCTTGTAAGGATTGTGTTTGAATAGTTTGCTGTCTAGGACACCATTGGAAATGAGATCTTTTCCTGGTTAAAAAATAAAACTAAACAATGCATTCTATCTGTATTTATTACATACGTTTTTGATTTTGCAGAATATAAATTTGCATATTAACAAACACTTCTCTCGATTGAATGTGTGTGTATAATAACTTCACAGATGTCAGATTCATTTGATAAAAAGTTCAGACAGTAAATTAATTCAGTAAAAACTTCATAGAGATATTGGATTCATTTGATTGGTTGTGTATTTTATATTGTAATTTAACACTTAAACTGCTGTTTTATTTTTTTTAGCCGTTCTTCATCTTCGAGAGGAACTGGGTAAGAACTGTGTTTTTGGTTTATTACATGGATTTATTACATTCCTGATCAAGCATCAGATGTGTAATTAAGTGATAACTGTGGGGTCTGGTGAGTGAGACAGTAACATGACTCTGACTAGATGAGCACTGTTACTTGAGAGTTGAGTCACTCACCTGCCTCTGTACTGATGAGTGTACAAGACAGAAACATGACTCTGACTAAATGAACACTGTTACTTGAGAGTTGAGTTTATTCTACTCCTTGTACAGTATGAATATGGAGGTTTATACTGGAATACACACTGGCATTCAGGAAGCCCTCTCTCTGCCTGTTTGTCTGTGCTGAGGAGGCTGTGGGCTCCAGCTTGTGGCTCCTCAGTGAGTTCTGAGCAGAATCAGAGCAGTCAGTTCATAGGCAGGTAGCTCCACTGTAGGGGTGTGTCCAGTACACTAGTGCCTGTGTGCTTGAGTCCTGCACACCATCTCTCTGCTGGATCAGAGCAGTCAGTTCATAGGCAGGTAGCTCCACTGTAGGGGTGTGTCCAGTACACTAGTGCCTGTGTGCTTGAGTCCTGCACACCATCTCTGCTGGATCAGAGCAGTCAGTTCATAGGCAGGTAGCTCCACTGTAGGGGTGTGTCCAGTACACTGGTGCCTGTGTGCTTGAGTCCTGCACACCATCTGTCTGCTCAAGGTCACACCATGTCAGTCACATCTAGGCTTCTAGCTACTCAATACAAAGGCTGATGTGCAGTTCAATGGTGTTCAACAGATGGATAATTTTAAACCTCAGTGTTCAGAATGTAATCCAGCTCTCTTCTTTCACAGAGTCTGTGAGCCGCACCCTTAAATCAGGTATGTAGAGTGTGTGTAAATCCACAGCCTGACTCACCCCAGTACAGCCCTGCCGGTTAGTGTGTGCTGCACATCTTCTGAACTGTAGAAAGTACAGGAGGAGTGATTGTAAAATAATGCTCTCTTTATTTCTGTGTTCTAGAATGGAAGTGGATCCTCAGCTCAGCAGGTATGTGTCTCTTCAATGGATTCCTTTCACAGTGGAGGGTAAAAGAACAGCAAGGAGCCCCGTCTCACTCACTGTGTTTACATCTATAATAAAAAGTGACTTCATGTTAGCAGGTTCATGTAAACCCTGCATGCTAAAGGTGCTGGTGACCATGACATTGACCTCATATGAATGCCACACTGAGTCATGTGATTTCTACTGTAGAGAGTACAAACCTATGCCCTTAAAGGTGACACATACACATATATCTGCAGTAAGGACTTGCTGCACTGGCAGAACTTCTGGGCCCGTGCCATGCCATCCTTGCCAGTCTGCCCACAATGAGAGGCGTGTTTTTGGAAGGCTTGCTTGTACACTTAAAACTTAAATCTTTCCATTTAAAATCACCATCTAGCTTAGAAGATTTATTTATTAGTTAAATGTTGATCTTTTTGTATGCATATTTTATTTTCTTAAATTATGAAGACTCAAAGTCAGTAATAGGCATAACTGAAATCCAAGATGGCCACCGGACAGAAAATAAGCTGAATGTGGTGCGTTAACTAATTTCTACCTGATTAAACACATTTTTGGGCATTTTGATTTCAGATATGTTTAAGTTTCTTTCACAGTGGATGGTAAAAGAACAGCAAGGAGCCCCGTCTCACTCACTGTGTTTACATCTATAATAAAAAGTGACTTCATGTTAGCAGGTTCATGTAAACCCTGCATGCTAAAGGTGCTGGTGACCATGACATTGACCTAACATTGACCTCATATGAATGCTACATTGAGTCATGCGATTTCTACTGTACAGACACAGAACACTTTGAGTAAACTGTCTTCATTTTTGGTAAACAGCTGTATTCTTTGATTTTCTTTGCTGTAGTCCAGTAAAAATTAACCCTTTGCTGCCACTTTGCTTTTTTTTACCTCTGGCCATATAATTGATACAGAGAACACACTATAAACACTCACTTTAATATTATTATTATTATTATGGGTGGCATGGTGGCGCGGTGGTTAGCGCTGCTGCCTCACAGCTCCAGGGTCCTGGGTTCGAGTCCAGCCTCAGGGGTCTGTCTGTGTGGAGTTTGCATGTTCTCCCCATGTTCGCGTGGGTTTCCTCTGGGTACTCCGGTTTCCTCCCACAGTCCAAAGACATGCTGGCTAGGAGGATTGGCCTCTCTAAATAGCCCCTTAGTTGCCCTGTGATGGACTGGCATCCCGTCCAGGGTGTAGTCCTGCCTTGCGCCCCTGTGTCTGTTGGGTTAGGCTCCATCTCACCCCGACCCTCTATAGGATTAAGCAGTTACAGATAATGGATGGATTATTATTCAGTGTTTGCTCAAGGACTTACAGACTGAGGGTCAATGTGGCCCCCACCAATTTTTAGGGGGGCATTTTCTTCGTTGAGGGGGTCGATATGTTTGATAATTCAGAACCAATCACAATTTCTTATTTTTTGTTTGTTTTTAAATATGCCAGCAGAGTTTCTGAACAAAAAATAAAACTAAAGCTGTAGATACAACCAAGGTGTCTCTACATTGTCACTGTTAGGAAAATATTGGGAAATGTGTCACAGTGATGCTGGTGTATCACTGAGTAGAGGATATTCATTGTACCAGATCACATTAGAACAGGGGTTTTCAATCTTTTTAAGCTGTGTACCCCTTTCCAAAAAATGTAGTTGACTGCGTATCCCCATCTGATACAGTCATAATAAAATTAAAACAGAACAAAAGGTTTGTACAATAACATGATACAACAAAACACACAAGCCTTGGAGTGTGTGATGGATACAATTATAAAAGTTACAGTATTATAATGGGAAAAAAATATATTTACTTTTGGATAAAAATATTCCCTCAAACAGGTTTCTAGTTGTTGGAAACATCAACATCATTTTATTGTAATTACTAATTAATTAAAATCAACGAAGCCTCCATGCTAAACTCAGTCACTCAGAAATGACATAGGACTATTCCATGATAGCAAATGGCAATCATGTATTTTTATTGATAATACAATTACAGAAAAGGTGGCAAAGAAAAGTTCACTATCCACGGCTCTCTACAGCTGACCTCATTACGAAAACATATTGGCATTTTTTAATTCTTGGTGACTAAAACGTACAGTACTGATGCTAATTAAAAAAAACAATTATAAAACGCTTACCTAGTATCAGTGTGATGGATGTCCCTGCTTGTTACCACACAAATCACTGATGATGGCAGGGAAATTGGAGAGAGCTTCAGTCGCAAGACATTTTTGGCGTTTTTAATCTCTGACGGTATTTCGTCTTGATCGCCCTTTGCTAGTAATGTACTAGTATTGAGCCAACAATCCATATTTGTTCACTGGATTGAAAGCTAAAAACTCTCACACCAGACGTAACGGCTTGTCAAACTAGACCGCATGACAATACTTCTGATTGGCCATACATTATGGATTTTGAAATAAACCAAATAGTACTTAAGTTACAATAAACTTTAATCTGGTCATTGAAAAAAATATATATATCGACTTGCAGGCATGAACGCACACAGGAAATAAAATGAGTTAAAGACTAGGCTTTTAGTTTTTTAAAATATGTGTTTTTATTTTTGTTTTATTTTTTTTAATCCCAAAGACAGACTGCAGTAACCACTGAACTGTTTATATGACATTTAAACAGCAGGGTTTATTTATAACGTACATATTTAATATGTAAATTAGCCAAGTGTGCCCTGAACACTCTGTTACAGCACAGCAGTCTGCTGTTAGAGATTAAACGTTGATTACATGACAAAATTTTGCAATAGATTGGCAAGTGGTCCTAAGTAAAATGTGTTGTCTGCCATTTCAGAATTCTTCTTGCGTACCTCAGTTTGAAAATCGCTACATTAGAAGAAACCACATTACCAACAGATACAGTTTAATAGTCGTATTTAAATGCCATTGTCCCGACTGGTAAATTTCTCCCATTCACTTGCTAGATCACTCCATATCTCCAAACATCAGACAGATATTTTTTCTAGCAAATAGATAAGTTTACAGCAGATGAATTTCACAGTATTTTTAAGCACAAATATAATAGCCTGCATTTCAAAAGTCACTGCTGAAGCTGATTACTTATTCTTCCAGAAGTAATGGTCGGGTGTAACAGGGATACAAGGTTATGTTTGCGCCGGGCCATGTTGTTAACAAGCCTGATGTTGTCGTCAGGCTTTACTGTGAAACTGCCTGTAACCAGGGATGGTGTGTGAGCGCATTCTACTGGACTGGAGAATAAAAGCACAGGAGTTTAATGATGAAAACGCAAGTGTAAACAAACAAGTAAAAAAGATTAGCCTGTCATCAGACATGTCATGTTAATACAAAATGCATTAACTTACTGCGTATTGGTATTAAGGCCTCGTCTGGGAAGGGGACATACGGGCGTTAAGAGAATTTCAGCGGGACATTTTTTATTTCAGCATTAAGCAATGGCACGCCTAGCTGAACACTTATTATTATTATTATTATTATTATTATTATTATTATTATTATTATTATTATTATTGTCTCCTCTTTTCTTCACAGTTGACAGTTTGACTCTGGACCTCGATACAGCACACCCCCGGCTCACCCTGCCTGTGGATGAGAAACAAGTGAGAAGGAAAAGGCAGGATCATAACAATCCCCAGAGATTTGATTACAGGCGCTGTGTGCTGGGCAAGGAGGGCTTCACCTCAGGGAGACACTACTGGGAGCTGGGGGTGGGAGAGAATACATTCTGGAGATTAGGAGTCAGCAGAGAGTCTGCCCCGAGGAACGGGGAGTTCAGTATGACCCCCCAGCAGGGTTACTGGACTGTGGGGTGGGATGGAGATGAAGATAAAGAAGGGTTCATTGCTCTCAATGACCCTCAGACCCCCTTTTCCTGGAGCTTGAAGCCCCAGAAGCTGGGGGTGTATCTGGATTATGAGGAAGGGCAGCTCTCCTTTTATAATGTGGAGACCACATCTCACATCTACACTTTCACTGACATGGAGTTCAATCCCAATGAGAAACTCTATCCATTCTTCTGGACGTTGGAATACAAAGACCTTGCACTGGTGTCCCCAGGGAAGATGAATGACAGCTCTTTCTTTCTTCTAGTCTGGAAAGGGATTCTTGCTGCATCAGGTACTGGTTCACTTTACTACTTGTTTGCTAGAGGCTGATATGCTTGTTGATTTATTATTCATTTCTATAACTCCTATCTGGTTTGAAGTGATACAGAAAACCCTTTCGTGTTGTCAGCAAACACACAGCTAACCATTGCTTTTCATAATAATAACAACATGGGTCATGCAGGTCTGCAGTTGTTACAATAACAGCAATGTATAAGTTTAAAGTGTTACAGAACACACTTTAGTGTTTATAACAAACGCACTCTTGCCATTGCTATCTCTGGTGCTAAACGTATTGCAGAGAGATCTTTACAACATTTTATCGATTGTTTTGATATTTTTATTCACATAAATTAACTGAGGAATGAAGGCGATGGCAAAACACAGTGTGAGGATTGTGTCACACCTCCATGTGTACCTGCCTGACTCTTCACACAGTGTGAGGATTGTGTCACACCTCCATGTGTACCTGCCTGACTCTTCACACAGTGTGAGGATTGTGTCACACCTCCATGTGTACCTGCCTGACTCTTCACACAGTGTGAGGATTGTGTCACACCTCCATGTGTACCTGCCTGACTCTTCACACAGTGTGAGGATTGTGTCACACCTCCATGTGTACCTGCCTGACTCTTCACACAGTGTGAGGATTGTGTCACACCTCCATGTGTACCTGCCTGACTCTTCACACAGTGTGAGGATTGTGTCACACCTCCATGTGTACCTGCCTGACTCTTCACACAGTGTGAGGATTGTGTCACACCTCCATGTGTACCTGCCTGACTCTTCACACAGTGTGAGGATTGTGTCACACCTCCATGTGTACCTGCCTGACTCTTCACACAGTGTGAGGATTGTGTCACACCTCCATGTGTACCTGCCTGACTCTTCACACATGTTCTGTTTTAAATAGGGATGTGCATGATGCTGATCAAGCATAGTGATATTCATTAGGATCGAAAATCATTCTACACACTATGAAGAGTCTGAAAAATAACAATGGTCAGATTTTAGATGTGCAGCTATTTAGTTTTAAATTGAACATTCTGAAATGGTTCATAAACATGTCATGGGTGCTGATAGGCAGGGGTTCACATAACTGCTACGCAGGTACGCATGTGCACCAATAAAAAAAAAATACGCAAATGTGTATATTTCTAACAGGAAAGCATTTTTCATCCAGGCAGCGAGGGTGCGTATTATCTGGCTGTGACTCGTACCTGCCTTTCTATTGGTTTTCTATGGAGTCTCATGGTCTCTGAGATCTTTCAATGATCTCCGGGTAACTGAGCTTATTATCGCTGATCATAATTAAATCCCAGTCCCCATATTTTATTTTAGGCCGGAGGGTTTCAATTCACTAAAAAGTCCCTTCCTGCCAGCGCTGTCATTGGCTGCCTCAAGATTTAATAAAACAAAATAGAGAGCGATAGGTGTAATCACTGCAGTTCATAACATCAATCATTTCTTTAATGGACACTTGAAACATTCAATAACAGCACGAATCTCAGTTTAGCTGTCCACTCAGAGAAGAGGGATGTAGTTCGGGAGTGGCATTGTGAAAGCTCACTGACGCTTCACTTCCCAGACTGAGCGGATGAGAGGAGGTGTCGATGCTTGAGAGCCGTTACATTTAAACATGAGTTTAAAAATACATTTACTTCAACACTTTACTTAAAATAACATTTTGCTCCCTCAGTTATATCCTTCTATAAATACTGTTGTGCTGTCAAGCTAACATGTTCAACAGCACTAATACAGTGAGTAAGTGTTTTGTTTTTTGCTTTTGAATCCCCAGGGCTGGAATGTGGTGGTAGGATATTGAAATAAACAGAGAATGTGAGATGATTTGTTAAATTGTAATAACCAGCAATCCGGACTCCTAGTTAAACATGCAGAAACTCTAGTTGTTGTCTCTGACGCTGCCATTAACCCTTTAAGGGTGTGATGGTGTAACACGATCATACTAAAGTGTCATTCTGGGCCCGTGATCGGGTAAACACAATTAACTTTGCTTCTTTGACTTGCTGGGCCACCATACTTTGCAGTATAGCTTGTTAACACATGTCGTTGGATAGGGGAGGGGTTGAACTTCACTGTCTGATTGGTTGTTTATTCGTGTGACGTCACTGAGACAGGCATTTAATTTGTAAAGGGCGGAGACATTTCATAGCAACACGCAGAGACAAAACATGACACAGGAACTTGTTTACAGCAAAGAAAATAACTGGGAAACACTATAAATCCAATATATTCGACTTATAGTTATATTAGAACATTTATTCTGTCTCGTGTTTTATATGTTTTTACAACATTTCTAAATATCAAACGAGTGGATATAAGGGTTCATGTTTCAGGAACTACATTTATTTATTATTTTTTCCTTATTGCTGATAATAATGGAGTGAAGAACTATTATTTTATTTATACATATTTATTTTGAGAAAATAAATCGAGAGTAGTGTCCATTATTGCTTCTAAAAACCCTGAGAATAAACGTGTATTCTGTCATTGCAATCACTCAGGTGAAACAGTGTCTTTTGTAATCTGCCCAAACAACATCAATATTTTTCAACAAAACTTTCAGGAAGTATTGTAAGGTCCCTCGGGTCATAGAATAAGACATTTTTATACATGTATCTCTAAGCAGAATACATAATAATAGAAAAATACTTAATGTTAAAAAAAGAAAAGAAACAAAATATCGTTTTGAAAAAAAAAGCGAAAAGCTTGTCTGGTTTCTGAAGTACTTTATAATGTTCAGAAGAAAAGAACAGTTCCAAGATGCTACTGTAAAAAATAGAATTTTTATAGGAAGAGCGTCAACTACTGCCAAAAAATGGCTGGTCCTTAAAGGGTTAACCACATTATAAATGCTTGGTCCTTAAAGAGTTAAGCAGTGCTGCTTGTGAGCGTGGGTTTCCACATTTTAAAAACCAAATATCGATCCCGCCTATCAGCCTCGGTCTGCCCTGATGCACATTCATGTGTGTAAGATAACACTGAAACCTTTCATCCTGAACCCAGCATCCTTGACGGGTGCAAATCGCTTTGAAAATTATCAAACCCACCCCAATTGAGCCCTCTCACAACTTCACACATGACACGACCCTTCTCTCCTGTGTATGTGGAGGAGTGGGGGTCATGTGACTAGCCCTTCCTCTCTCCCCTCTCCTCTCCCTCTCCCTATCTCTCTCTCCTCCTCCCTCTCATCCCTCCTTATCACGCTCTCTCCTCCCTCCTCTCCTCTCTCCTTTCCTCCCCCATACCCTCTCTCTCTCCTCTCCCTCTCCTCTCTCTCCTATCTCTCCTCTCCTCCTCCATCATACCTCCTCCTTCTTCCTCTCCCTCCTCTCCTTTCTCTCCTCTTCCCTCTCTCTCTCTCTCCCTCCCTTATACCTCCCTCTATCTCCTCTCCCTCTCTCTCCTCTCCTCTCTCCTCTCTTCATACCCTCTTTTCCTCTCCTCTCTCTCCCTTTCCCTCTCTCCCTGTCCCTCCTTCACCTCTCCTCTCCTCCCTACCTACCCCGTCCCTCCACTGTCTCCCTCTCTCATCTCTCTGTCCTCTCCCTCCCTCCATCATACTCTCTTCTCCCTCTCTCCCTCCCTCTCTACTCTCTCTCGGCCTCCTCTCTCCCCTCTCTCTCCCTCCCTCTCCCATCTCTCTCTCTCTCCCTCCCTCTCCTCTCTCTCTCCCTCTTTATCCTCTCCTCCCTCTCCCTGTCTCTCCTTTCCCTCCCTCCTTCTTTTCTTAATTCAATTAAATTCAATTCAAAGGTGCTTTATTGGCATGACAGACATCAGCAGTATTGCCAAAGCAATTACATTACATATTATATGAACAATATATTAACAATAACAATAAAAATAATAACAATGATAATAATGACAGATGCTGACTACATAATCAGCCAGTGGGGCTGTGTGTCCCTAGCCACAGTAGGGCTGCCAGTTTTTCTAGGAAGTGTGGGAGGGAAATAGTCATTTTTTTTAAGGAATTTGTCCCTTGTTTGGGAGTATTTCTCACAGTGCAGGAGAAAGTGCATCTCTGTGTCGACCTCTCCTGTCTCACAGTGACCACAGAGCCTGTTCTCTCTGGAGTAGCCAGGGGTCTGCCTGTATTAGGCCTTTTCAATGGCCAGGGCTGTGGTCACTGAGCCTGTATTGGGTCAGGGATCTGTCTCTGCTTCAGTAGTCTCTTGACAGTGAAGAGATACCCTCTGTGCAAAGTGGTGGCGTGCAGGTGATGCAATGCAGTAATGAAACACAGAGAGTTATAATCCAGGAGTTTGGGAACAGGCTTTAGATTGTATCCAGGGTCTGGTGATCAAACAATAATCCCCCGGCCAAATACACACCAATGTGTAGAGCCGGCAAGGAAACAATAATAACAGCAGTTGTGTGAAGGTGACGTCCACGGTCTGTGCAGACGCAGCGTGGACAGCTTTGGAAGATGAACAACAGTTCTGAGCAGAACCGAAATGGAGATGGTGTTGAGAGAACTTCTAATCGCAGAAGTGGATGCAATCGAAGTTCCCTTTGTGCTCCACCAGCTTCATAATTTACAGCATGATCAGAAAATGTATAGCAGAAACAGTCCCTGCTATAAAGAGATAATATAAACGTATGTTTTGTGATGTAAGACAAATGAATGAGGATTATAACGGGCAGGATTCCCCCCGCCCTCTCACAAAGGGGTAGTTAGACAGTACTGTATTTTGATCTGGGACAAAAATAATTCAAATACTTGCACATATGGTCACATATCTCACTTCAACTACCTGTTATTAAAGCTGATTTATTCTCCTTGATTCAAAGCAGGTTATTCCCTGTCCCTGATAGCCTTTCATCAATAACCAATTACACCTGCTGAAAATAACAGAGCGGTTTTATGATTATTTTTATTTTTTTTACATATTTAAACCTTTAGAATAAATATCTGAATATTTGAAAAGTATAATAACTGTGTGGAAAAAGAGTCGAATCATTTTAATTTTTATTATAGATCATTAATAAGATAATTAATGCTATGACTGGAAGGTGATTCACACCCCCTGACTAGGTGTCAGTAGCACATGCAGTGAGGATTGGATCTGGGTGCTACTCGCTTCATTTGTCAGCCGGCGCTCGTCTATTTGTTTTGAGCCGCGGCTGCTCCAGCGCAACCTCTTGGACTGGGCTTGCAAGTTTAAGCCCGTGGATGCGTGACCTGGTGACGTCTTTTCCGGCTGAGTTCACGTAGACGATGAATTTTGGACAGGTTTTCCACAGAATCTGCGCAGATTTAGCAAAGTCTGCGTATCGTGAACACACCCATTGCCTTCCTGTAGGCGGGATGAGGAGCGAGAGCTCAGCCAATAGGGCGGTGTTAAGGTCATGTGATCGCTCTGCTGACAGATGCAGATTCTGTGCAGAATCTGACCATTAGCCAATGATCTTAAGAACATAAGAAAGTTTCCAAACGAGAGGAGGCCATTCAGCCCATCTTGCTTGTTTGGTTGTTAGTAGCTTATTGATCCCAGAATCTCATCAAGCAGCTTCTTGAAGGATCCCAGGGTGTCAGCTTCAACAACATTACTGGGGAGTTGGTTCCAGACCCTCACAATTTCTTCTATGAACTGGACAGTTTCTGCACAGAATCTGCATGTGATGATCTCCGTGAACGCACCCAGTGTGTTCAGTATTAATAACATTACAATATGTCGACTCCGCTCCCAAAGAAGACGTTTTGCAAAGTATAAAGAACACAACAGGCAGCTGCAGGAGTTTGAATGCGTTTGAACCGCGGGCTCAGCTTTGAGGAGCTGGAATGGGTTTGTTCTTTTGTAGAAACGTTTTCATACTAACTTTTGTACTTGATAACATTCATTTAAAAATTCAATTGATGCCTATGATGAATACGATTTTGTGACTAATTAGCTGTTAACATTTAAAACATTGAGTACTCTGATGTGTGTTTCAATATTAACTAAATCAAGTTATTAATCAAACTCATACATCTTGTTACATACCGGTAACTGATTTATTAAAATGTTTGGATATGCTGCTATTTTATTAGTTACTGGCTCGTTCACAGTTTTTCAAATTTCGCTGCAGATGGATTTATTTTCTGGATTTAAGTTTTATTTTTGGTTAAGTGCCGCAGCTTCGCTCCGCAATTGCAGTTGTTTTTTTTATTTTGGGGGGGGGGGGGTTGCAAGTTGTATTTCGTTGTACAGAATAGAGGCGAAAAAAGTAACTTCTGCGCGGCTCTCGTGTCCCTCTCTGTTGAGCGCATTCGTCTGTATTGTGCGTTACAGTTCAGCGTGAGAGGTAAGGGCTGGGCGTTTCAGTTACACAGTGCTCTGAAATTAAGAGTCATGTTTCTGTGCGCGTTGTGCTGGTTTTACTCAAAGTGATTCCTGTTCAGGTATTTATGAATGCGAATAATAAGAGACATGCACTTCTTTCTTGTGTGAGGACCTAGAAAAATAACTGCATTTCTAAAATGTTCAATTATACAAAGATCCCTCATTTAAAGATTTGATAAGAAAAAAAGTCTGTTTTAGTTTTTGCAATTTATTTTATTTAATAAAATTAATTCAGTGCATATTCTATGTGATTTCCATCTTTAACAATATTTATTTATATGTATAAAGGACAGTTTAGATTAGGTTATTTTATAGTGTTACAGGTTTAAACATATAAAATGTTTTTAATTTGACATTTTCCCGAGCAGTGCGGAACCCCTGCTGTATCTCACGGCTCATTGCGTGCACTGCGGTTTCCATGACAACAGAACACTGCTACAATTCCAAATGAATGTTCCAAACTGCAGCTTGAGTTCAGCCTGTCGATTTAAGAGACTTCACTGTACGCGGTGATCTTGGGGTTTAGTTAATATTTATATCTAGTAAATATTATTATTTTAAGGTTCATTTTATACCCTTCATACCCTCCCACTCATACCCTCTCATCACCTCATACCCTCCTTCATACCTCCCTCCTTCATACACTCCTCTTCATACCCTTCCTCACTCATACCTTCTCCTCCCTCCTTCATACCCTTCCTTCCTCAATTCTACTACTACTAATAATAATAATAATAATTCATTTACTACTAATAATAATAATAATAATAATGATGTCTCCTCTCTGCTCCACAGTTGATGTGACTCTGGACCCTGATACAGCGTACACCCTATCTCACCCTGTCTGCGGAGGGGAAACGAGTGAGAAAGGGAAAGACACGGGGTCTCCCTGACACTCCAAAGAGATTTAATTACTGGGATTGTGCGCTGGGCAAGGAGAGCTTCACCTCGAGGAGACGCTACTGGCAGGTGCAGGTGGGGGGGAATACAGACTGGAGATTAGGAGTCAGCAGAGAGTCTGCCGAGAGGAAGGGGAGTTCAGCATGACCCCCAGCAGGGTTACTGGACTGTGGGGTGGAGTGATTATAGAGGGTTCAATGCTCTCACTGACCCCAGACCCCCTCCCCGGAGCCTGAAGCCCCAGAAGCTGGGGGTGTATCTGGATTATGAGGAAGGGCAGCTCTCCTTTTACAATGTGGAGACCAGATCTCACATCTACACTTTCACTGACATGGAGTTCAATCCCAATGAGAAACTCTATCCATTCTTCTATACTTACAGGAATACAGACCTTGTGCTGGAGTCCCCTGACCCTGACCCTGTCAGCTGCAGATTAAACACACATTGCTGTCTGAACCAGGAAACTATTCAAACAGCTCAGACAATCTCCTCTTCACTTTCACTGACACTCTCTCTGCACTCTTCTGGGCTCTGATCAGAAATCCTCTCTCTTCCACCTCTCTCTCCCCTGAGCCTCTCCTCTCTCTCTTCCTCTCCACCCCTCTCCACCCTCCCTCCTCTCTCCTCTCTCTCCTCCCTCCTCTCTCTCTCCTCTCCTCCTCCCTCCCTCTCTACTCTCCCTCTCTCCTCCTGCCCTCTCTCTCTCTCCTCTCCTCCTCCCTCCTCCTCCTCCTCTCTCCCTCTCTCCTCCCTCCTCTCTCTCTCCCTCTCCTCCCTGCCCTCTCTACTCTCCCTCTCTCCTCCATCCTCTCTACTCTCCCTCTCTCCTCCCTGCCCTCTCTACTCTCCCTCTCTACTCTCCCTCTCTCCTCCCTGCCCTCTCTACTCTCCCTCTCTCCTCCCTGCCTCTCTACTCTCCCTCTCCTCCCTGCCCTCTCTACTCTCCTCTCTCCTCCATCCCTCTCTACTCTCCTCTCTCCTCCCTGCCCTCTCTACTCTCCCTCTCTACTCTCCTCTCTCCTCCCTGCCCTCTCTACTCTCCTCTCCTCCTCCCTCTCTCTCTCTCTCTACTCTCTACTTTTGTAATGTGATATTTTGTAACAACTGTAAGTCGCCCTGGATAAGGGTGTCTGATAAAAACTGAATAATAATAATAGACTTTCTAGACAATAGATGAATGCATTATTTTCCATGTAATCAATATTTACACTGAAGCTGAGATGCTCCCTGAATATTATTCATTGCTAAACTTAGTGAACTGATTTCTGCTGTTTTGATCTGAATCTTCTGTTCTGTTTTTGTAGCGCATCTATTTTCTATCTTTCTTGATAAAATGTATAAAAGATATAACGGTGTTGTGTGATTTACTGCTCAATTGTTTACCTCGGCAATCTTGAACTCGTAAAAGAAAGACATTCATGACAGCAGAGTGCTGATTAAATGAGACCATTACACATATGAATGAATTGCATCCTTAAACTGGACATTTTAATTGTGATTCTTCACACATAACTCTCAACAATAACAAAAGCACAGAGTTACTTCCAGTCTGATTTAGAAATACTAAAAGAAACATAATAGATTCAGGTCAGATGTATTTAAATTCATTTTTATTCAGTATACATGGTAAATTTGTTCCTTGTATTTAAAACATCCGGCAGATTTTACAAAAAAAAAAAACCTCAAAATATAATCCATTTGTGCCTGTTGTTTTTGATTCTATTTTAGTTTCTGTGATGAGGGTTACACAGACCACTGAAACCAATTTCAGTTCTTATTAAAATAATTCTGCTGCAGCTCAAAAAGAATTCCCTCAATGTTAGCGGTCCATCACTTCCATTCACTACACAGCTCTCACATGTGCAGCTTTTGAAAGATGTTGCAGCAAAACATGGATTCTCATTTGAACACCTCTGGTACACCCTGGGGTAATCTCTGTTTGCACAAGCCAGGCTTTCAAAAGCTTACTAGAACGTAAACTTTTCATTTTACAACGTGATACGTGCTGCAGTGCTACACCCGGTTAATGAAATCTCCGTTTGCAAGCCATGGTTTCAGTTAGGGCTGCACTTCCTTGTTCACCTGGAGGGTGAAATTGTCCCCGCCCCTTCGCTGGCTTCTTTCCTGTCATTAACCAATCAGCTGCTGCTCCCCCTGCTGACTGTCATGCTGTCAGCCAGTAACATGACCCAGAAGACACTGCAGAGGTGAAGTGAGTCGGTGAGTCGAGCAGCCTTCCCGAGTGCGAGGCACAGAAACAGAACTTCCTTTAATCCAGTGATCATGTCAAATCCAGGTCTGCGAGAACATCTTTCACAAACTGGACGGGCGCGTTCAGAACTCAATCTGACGCTCTGAAAGAGCCTGAGAAATCTCTTCAGAGTGCTTCAGAGCGGGAATTCTCTCTTTAGTTTTCAAACGACCTAAAACGGTTTGAAAATGGAAGTCGTCAGCAAGACAAAAGTTCTGTTTTTCTCAATGATTGAAAACACTTTTGGTTTTAATGTTTTACAAGATCTTCAATCTGACAGCGAGGATGAAAATGTAAGCCGGTCGCTCGTGGAAAATGTAATCCTGATAGCACTGTTATTAACTATGATCATTACGCAGCTGCTGCCGTTTAATGGCTTTCTCTTAGACCGATATCACCGATTTTTTTTATTGATGTATTTTTACGTGAGTTTTCAACTCTCAAGTCTAAAGCTACTGTAATTATTACTGCTGCTCTTCAGTTTGATTTTCATTTTGAAAGTGAACGCTCTGAGAATCCAGCTCTGAAGCTGCAGTGGCCAGAGTGTGCTCGAGCGCTCCCAAATTCATCTGCTCTGAGTCTTGGAACGACACCACAGAGCACTCCAGGAGTTTATGAACGGTCAGAGTGCGCTCTGACTCTCTGAGATTGAGTTTACCAACGCACCCGACATCTGAGAGCTAATGCAACTTCCAAGCAGGTCGTCTGTATGAAATTATTTTGTTAAGCTATAAATCACTTAAAGAAAAAAGAAAAATAATGAATTTCCACACACTTTAAATTTTCCAACAGTGTAGATTTTTATTTAAAGCTCCACATGACTTCAAACGTTCTGGAAGAAAGGCTTACAGACAGACGTCTTCACATTTCACATTTTTTTAATTTGTAAAAGCATCTTTTGGAATGTAAAATTCAGATTGTTTTTGTTGCAAAAGTAGTGGCTCAGTGTGTGAGGTTTACTGGTCCCAGTTTAATGAGCGCACTGGTCTAGCAGACGTAACTGGCGGTGAAGAGAGACTGGGAGGCAGCCTTGTCTTTCTGTCCGCTCTGAACGTAAGATCCAGTCGATGCCAATCCGTTAATCTGAAGAAAAAATAATAAACCAATCAGTAACACACACACACACACACACACACACACACACACACACACACACACTCACACACACACTCACACACAGATATAAACACACACACACACACACACACACACACACACACACACACACACATTTCAAGGAACCGATATTCCTTGACACCGGTACTCGTTTCCCTTCACTCACATTCTACAGTATAAATGCTCACAATTACTGCACCAACTCCATCAACAGCAGCATTCTCTTTACGTTCCTATTTAACTGTGAGCCGTGATTGGAGCTCCACTGGATTATTCCATTTTAAATGAGGCGGGGGTGTATGCAAGGCTGTAACGAGCCCGTATCTTCAGTGGGTGTGGCAAAGTGCCCCCTGTGTATATTGTATGTTACGTGGTTGTGTGTAAATGTTGGTGTATAGGCATTGGTACACGGATATAAGCGGGTCTGTGTTTCACGTGTATTTAAAATGTAGATTTGTATTTAGCACCAGGATGGCACAAATCACTTCACATGCAAGTAAAAGTAATAATGTGAGCACGGGAATTGCACTTTATTATTCACGCGTAGTTGTACCGAGACTCCAATTGAATGATTGACTAGCAACGAAGTCTCGCACAACTGCATAAAAGCAGCATGTTTTCACTCACTCGGGTGGTGTGTTCGGTGAGTGGAGAACGGGATAGGAGACGGAGTGATATTTGTAAAGTATTAGTGAAAGCATCTGCTCACCGTGGTTTGTCTGTATAGTTCGCTTTGTTTGTCTTTTATTTTGGCTCAAGTGCCGTGTCCTGTTTGTGTTCTGTTTAAATCTTTATTTTATTATTAAATGCTGAGCGCGATCACGCGCTCAGCTTCATCAAAACCCCAAGTCTCTCGTTTATTTCCTGTCTCTGGTCTGACGCCACCCACTCCGGCCATCTTTGTGACACGCCGCTCCCACCTCCACTGGCAGGAGCAGAGCAGCAGGAGCTGCCTCTGCCTCCGCCAACCCCACCAGCAGAGGATGAATGCCTGCTGGTATCACTTCCCCAACCAGCAGAGGATGAATGCCTGCTGGTATCACTTCCCACACCAGCAGAGATTGAATGCCTGCTGGTAACACTTCCCCAACCAGCAGAGGATGAATGCCTGCTGGTATCACTTCCCCACCCACGAGGGAGAGGAGCAGGAGCTGCCTCTCCCTTCACCAGAGAAACTAGGACTAGATGCTGAGGTCCTCAGCAGCCCTTGCATAGGCTGCTGAGGAAAGCATGGGAAGAACCGCCCGCCGCAGTGGCCAGAAGAGGGCCAAACCCCGCATCCCAGCTCGCCCTGACTTCTGCCTCGCCGCCGCCAAGGATGCCTGCCTCGCCGCCAAGGATGCCTGCCTCGCCGGGCCAAGGATGCCTGCCTTCGCCGCCAAGGATGCTTGCCTTGCATCGCCTGGGCTGCCTGTGGCTCCGCACGCCTGGGCTGCCAGTCGCCCGCGACGCCTGGGCTGCCAGCCTCCGCGACGCCTGGGGCTGCCTTTTGCTCCACACAGGGTACAGGGTACGAGGGAGAAGTGGAGCTCCCGCTGCCGCCTCTATGGCCAGGGGCTCCTCCCGAAGTCCCGCCTCCCCGAGGGTCCGCTGCTGCTGCCGCCGCCTCCCGAGGGTCCGCTGCTGCTGCCGCCGCCTCCCGAGGGTCCGCTGCTGCTGCCGCCGTCCCCGAGGGTCCGCTGCTGCTGCCGCCGCCTGGGGTCGCCAAGGATCCTGCTCGGCCTGGGGTCGCCGAGGGTCCTGCCGCCTGGGTCGCTACACTGTGGCCAGAACCCCATGAAGGGAGCTGCCGCCATGAAGAAAGGGGAGGTCAGGAGACCAGCTCCCCAGCCGCATTTCCGCGGGCAGGAAACACGGTGGCCAGAGCCCCACGGAGGGGAGCTGGCGCCACGAAGGAGGGGAGGTCAGGAGACCAGCCCCCTCGCAGCAGTTTCGCTGCTGGAGATTGTGTGGTCTGAGCCCCACGGAGGGGAAATGCCGCCATGAAGAAGGGGGGAGGTCAGAGACCAGCTTCCCAGCCGCATTTTCGGCAGGGTAGTGTGTGGCGGGAGCCCCGGAAGAGGGAGCTGATAGCCACGCAAGAAATGGGGAGTGGAGGACATTCCACCATGGCCACCCCCAGAATCACCTTGCTTCTCCTCTTCCGGACTTTAAGACTGAGGGGGGAGGTGGCCATTGAGGCCATGTGTGCTTTGCACAAGGGGGTATATGTGGCAAAGTGCCCCCTGTGTATATTGTATGTTACGTGTTGTGTAAATGTTGGTGTATAGGCATTGGTACACGGATATAAGCTGGTCTGTGTTTCATGTGTATTTAAAAATGTAGATTTGTATTTAGGCAACGAGGATGGCACAAATCACTTCACGCAAGTAAAAAAGTAATAATGTGAGCACGGGAATTGCACTTTATTAATTGACGCGCAGTTGTACCGAGATTCCAATTGAATGATTGACTAGCAATCGAAGTCTCTCGTACAACTGCATAAAAGCAGCATGTTTTCACTCACTCGGGTGGTGTGTTCGGTGAGTGGAGAACGGGATAGGAGACGGAGGTGATATTTGTAAAAGTATTAGTGAAAGTATCTGCTCACCGTGTTTGTCTGTATAGTTCGCTTTGTTTGTCTCTTTATTTTGGCTCAAGTGCCGGTCCTGTTTTGTGTTCTGTTTAAATCTTTTATTTTATTATTAAATGCTGAGCGCGATCACGCCAGCCTTCATCAAAACCCCAAGTCTCTCGTTTATTTCCTGCTCTGGTCTGACGCCACCCACTCGGCCGTCTTTGTGACAGTGGTTAAATAAAAGTGCTTAGCAGCATCACTATTGCAACGTCTGCCTTTGCCTGATCGCTTGAGCCTCACCTTGACGCACACACACACACACACACACACGTTTGCATTCCTGTATGTGTGTTTACTTCTCATTGACTCTCACTATTTTTTTTTTTATTTCCTTCTCCAGTCACACAAAACTCCACACGGGGTGAAAGCTGACAACAAACTAAATATTCTGGCACTTTTATTATTATTTTTGAAGCCCCCCTCCCCACACCTCCCCACACACACACATAGACAAAGATAGACACACACACACACACACACATAGACAAAGATGGACACACACACAGAGACAGCCACACAGGATACATAGACAAACAGAGATAGACACACAGAGATACACAGATACACACACACACCAGTTAAAGACACCTCCAATGGCATTGCATGGACGTGGTACCCGAGTTCACAAGGGGGTCCCTGACAAGAAACAACATTATAAAAATCACCAGAGAGAGAGAGAGAGGCATCAATACACACACACTGTGCAGCATCACCTCATCATGAACACAGAGAGAGAGAGAGAGAGAGAGAGAGAGAGAGGAGAGGCATCAATACACACACAGTGCATCCTGAACACAGAGAGAGAGAGAGAGAGAGAGAGAGGAGAGGCATCAATACACACACACTGTGCAGCATCACTGCATCCTGAACACAGAGAGAGAGAGAGAGAGGCATCAATACACACACACTGCATCCTGAACACACAGAGAGAGAGAGAGAGAGTGAGCAGTCATCGAAACAGGGCAAGAACACTTCAAACAAAATAACCAACAAGTCAGACCGCTCCAGTGTTCATGGTGCTGGTCACAGTCGGTATTTACAGGGTCTGCAGCCCCGCTCAGATTTAGAACACATCTTTCTGAGCGATTTAAAAAGGGATTGTGAAGAGGCTGTTTTTATGTTTGAAGGCAAGGAGATCCTAGGAAGACATGCCCGATATACAAACAGCATCTCGGCTCATACTGGAGCTCAATTTAAGGATTTTGTCTCCTTTACAGACCGCACTTTTGAACGCCTCCCATCTTGGCTCTTTCAGTGAAGGCCGCTTGTACAGCCTGGAGGTTTCCTGGCTTGCCTGCCCAGGCGGAGAGTGTGGAGGCCTGCAGGGCTCTCCGTAGGGAGAAGGTGAGCTTCCAGGGCTTGGGCAGGGGCACTGGTTAATGGCGCTGAGATTGAGAGATGCATCCTCCTCGCCTGACCCCGGAGAGGAAGCAGATACCTGGGAGGGAGGAGAGAGACAGAATGTGAGAGAAAGAGAGCAGAGAGATACAACATTTGTATTGAGTGTTTAATATGCTTTACCTCTCTGTGCTTTACAATGCTTCCTATGCTTTACCAGACCTCTCTGTGCTTTACAATGCTTCCTATGCTTTACTAGACTCTCTGTGCTTTACAATGCTTCCTATGCTTTACCAGACCTCTCTGTGCTTTACAATGCTTCCTATGCTTTACCAGACCTCTGTGCTTTACAATGCTTCCCTATGCTTTACCAGACTCTCTGTGCTTTACAATGCTTCCCTATGCTTTACCAGACCTCTCTGTGCTTTACAATGCTTCCCCTATGCTTTACCAGACTCTCTGTGCTTTACAATGCTCCCTATGCTTTACTAGACTCTCTGTGCTTTACAATGCTTCCCTATGCTTTACCAGACTCTCTGTGCTTTACAATGCTTCCTATGCTTTACCACACCCTCTGTGCTTTACAATGCTTCCCTATGCTTTACCACACCTCTCTGTGCTTTTACAATGCTTCCTATGCTTTACCACACACTCTCTTTGCTTTACAATGCTTCCTCTATGCTTTACCAGACCTCTCTGTGCTTTACAATGCTTCCCTATGCTTTACCACACCTCTGTGCTTTACAATGCTTCCCTATGCTTTACCAGACCTCTGTGCTTTTACAATGCTTCCCTATGCTTTACCAGACCTCTCTGTGCTTTACAATGCTTCCCTATGCTTTACCAGACCTCTGTGCTTTACAATGCTTCCCTATGCTTTACCAGACCTCTCTGCTTTACAATGCTTCCCTATGCTTTACCAGACCTCTCTGTGCTTTACAATGCTTCCCTATGCTTTACCAGACCTCTCTGTGCTTTACAATGCTTCCCTATGCTTTACCAGACCTCTCTGTGCTTTACAATGCTTCCCTATGCTTTACCAGACCTCTCTGTGCTTTACAATGCTTCCCTATGCTTTACCAGACCTCTCTGTGCTTTACAATGCTTCCCTATGCTTTACCAGACCTCTCTGTGCTTTACAATGCTTCCCTATGCTTTACCAGACCTCTCTGTGCTTTACAATGCTTCCCTATGCTTTACCAGACCTCTCTGTGCTTTACAATGCTTCCCTATGCTTTACCAGACCTCTCTGTGCTTTACAATGCTTCCCTATGCTTTACCAGACCTCTCTGTGCTTTACAATGCTTCCCTATGCTTTACCAGACCTCTCTGTGCTTTACAATGCTTCCCTATGCTTTACCAGACCTCTCTGTGCTTTACAATGCTTCCCTATGCTTTACCAGACCTCTCTGTGCTTTACAATGCTTCCCTATGCTTTACCACACCTCTCTGTGCTTTTACAATGCTTCCCTATGCTTTACCAGACCTCTCTGTGCTTTACAATGCTTCCCTATGCTTTACCAGACCTCTCTGTGCTTTTACAATGCTTCCCTATGCTTTACCAGACCTCTCTGTGCTTTACAATGCTTCCCTATGCTTTACCAGACCTCTCTGTGCTTTACAATGCTTCCCTATGCTTTACCAGACCTCTCTGTGCTTTACAATGCTTCCCTATGCTTTACCAGACCTCTCTGTGCTTTACAATGCTTCCCTATGCTTTACCACACCTCTCTGTGCTTTACAATGCTTCCCTATGCTTTACCAGACCTCTCTGTGCTTTACAATGCTTCCCTATGCTTTACCGCACCTCTCTGTGCTTTACAGTGCTTCCCTGTGATTTACTACACTTGGCTGTGTTTTGACTGTGGGAAACTTTCATAAGGGTTGTTTACCATGGGGAGTTCAGGGGCCGGTTGTAATAAACACTTAAGCTAGACTTACCTCCCAAGTCGGACTTAAAATCCACCCCAAGTCAGACTTGAAAATAGGAAATAAGTCAGACTTAATTTTCAAGCCTGGGTAGGGGTGGGTTAAGTCAGACTTGGCATTTCAAACCAGTTACAGTATTTTAAAATGAACGACGATGCGCAGAGCAATGCAAAGATAACGTATTTTAGAGGACAAACTTATTTTTCGATCTTTAAAATGGTTTTGAATTATATTTCCGTTTTCGTTTTCCGCAAGAATCGTGTTGCTGAAGTCCGAAGCTGTTTTATCGTCCGCGCATCATTATCAAGCTTTCAACTTCAGCTTACGGTGCTTATAAAATCAAGCGCATCAGACAGGTCTGTTGATAGTATAGCACATAGATTATTCTTGTACTTGTTCATATGATTTCCAAAAATAATAATAAAGTTTTTCCGTTCAAATCATCTGTGTTTTGCTGCATGGTTGTTTTAGTTTAGGGGGTCATGACGTTGCTTTCTGTACCTTCTGAGTTGCCGACAGTAAAGAAAACATTTTAAAACTGACCCGCTGCTGTTAATTCTCTCTGTCATCACTGTCGGCCTGACAGCTGACAGCGGCGACAGACAAGACACAGAGAAAACTACCCTCTTTCTTTTCTGTACAGGGAAGCTCGAATCACAGGCATTTTGTCGGCTTCATTTATTAGGTATAACATTTACCTTGCTTAAATATGAAAACTTTTTTTTTGATGTATTAAACAACATGACTTTAACATCACGACACTGTTTCCTGTGCGTGTGTGCGTGTGCGTGTGCGTGCGTGTGTATTTATTTAAGATTTTAAATTATTGGCACTAGAAGTGGACTCATGAAAATGGAGGATAGAAAAGTCATCTCTCCCCTCTACATTGGAATGATGGTGTATGCACATTCCAGAAAACGTGGACTGATTCACAACATGTTTGAACCTGGAACCTGCAGCTCATATGATAGAGTACTGCAGCTGTCCACAGATCTTGCCAGGTAAAGATACACTGAATCTCAAGTAGTGTTTGCAAACTGCAGTTTTCACCACAGGTGCTGTGGACAATATAGACCACAATCCTTCATCAGCTACAGCAACAGGTTCACTTCATGGAACATGAATTTCACTGTTTCAGGGGTGGGTATAAGAACATAAGAAAGTTTACAAACGAGAGGAGGCCATTCAGCCCATCTTGCTCGTTTGGTTGTTAGTAGCTTATTGATCCCAGAATCTCCTCAAGCAGCTTATTGAAGGATCCCAGGGTGTCAGCTTCAACAACATTACTGGGGAGTTGGTTCCAGACCCTCACAATTCTCTGTGTAAAAAGTGCCTCCTATTTTCTGTTCTGAATGCTCCTTTATCTAATCTCCACTTCCCCTGGTCCTTGTTTCTTTTTCAGGTCCCCTGGGTCGACATTGTCTATACCTTTTAGGATTTTGAATGTTTGAATCAGATCGCCACGTAGTCTTCTTTGTTCAAGACTGCATAGATTCAATTCTTTTAGCCTGTCTGCATAATGACATGCCTTTTAAACCCAGGATAATTCTGGTCGCTCTTCTTTGCACTCTTTCTAGAGCAGCAATATCCTTTTGTAACGAGGTGACCAGAACTGAACACAATATTCTCGATGAGGTCTTACTAATTCTGTGAAACATATCACTTTCAGGTCTGGCTCTTCAAAGCATGTGAATCCTTTGCCACACTTCTACACAAACGTCCCCCCAATTTCAACACCAGCACAACCTCCACCATTGCCAGCTGCAGCTGCTGCTCTTTCAATTGATGGGCAGAGACACATATCCAGGGAGAATATGCTTGGTTAGATATTGCTGATGCGTCTGGTGTTAAGACCGTTCAAGAAATCAAAGTGGTGGGATTCCAGCAACATGAAGCTTTTGTAAAAGAGAGACTCACTGAACGTACAAAAAAAAAGAAGCCAAGTTAGAAGCAACAATTGTGTGAATGTTGGGCCCCAGCACCTTTCCAATTGTGCCTATTTGCTTGATGCTTGACAAGGTTGCCCCACAATTGCTTCTCCTAACTTGGGCTTTTGTGTTTGATATCACCCCTTTAAACGGCTGTTGGGTTTTTCTAACTTGTTTTTTTACATTGACATTTTTTTTGTTGTTACAGATACAATATAAGTGGGTCAAAGGATGTTTTGATGCTCCGCTCAGTTGCTGCTGTTGTTGCTTGACAATAGCACTTCTTGTCTCCAGTTTCAGCCTTTTCCACAGAGTTTTTAACGCTGCCGCTGTTCCCGGGCGCCTCTCAGGACACGCAGTGTAACAGGGCGAGGAGCCCTGAACATTGATGTGTTTATTTATTTTTAGAACGGGGTCTCCCCCTACGCCCCTGGGTTGAATTTGTTTGTTTTATGATTGATGTATTTATACATGACGGCGAAGCCCCGCGTGTTTTGTTGTTATTAAAAATGTGTTCTGGCAGAGGCGAGGTTGGGTAGTCGCGCAGAAGGTGGCCATCTCCCGAATGAATGAAGTGATTCATTTGTTGCTAATCGGGAGATGGTCACCTGTATAAAAGCCTGCAGCTCTCCGCACCCCGGGTGGTGGGTGTTCGGAAGAGGAGAACGAGAGCGGAGAAGAGAGGAAGTGAAAGTTATGTGTCAGTGAAGACTACTGCCCGGCCTGACCGGTTTGTGTGTTCAGTGTTCATGATTTGTTTAATTTACACCTTTTGTTTGGTCTTTTTTCTTTAAATATTTATTTTTGATTTTTGTATTTAAAGTAAACGGCGCTCGCTGCGTCTTTTTCAGTGCAGCACTTGTTTGTGTTTTTGGTTCCTGCATCTGGCCTGACATCACCGCACACGCCATCCCTGTCACACGCAGCATTACATTTTGTTGCAATTTCATGGCAAGCGCTTGAGTGCTGTAACACCACAGTGGAATGTTTTCTACCATCTTCCTCTGTTTTAATGTCATTTTTTCCACATTCAATGAAATAATCTTTTTGTTTAGTTGAGTAATTTTGTTCACGACCTCCAGCCGTGGTTTCTTCGTTAGTTGATTAAACCTAATTTTTACACCTTTTATATGTTCTTATTTCAAAACATATAAAATTCATTTC
Organism: Acipenser oxyrinchus oxyrinchus; assembly: GCA_030684275.1. Classification (NCBI taxonomy): domain Eukaryota; kingdom Metazoa; phylum Chordata; class Actinopteri; order Acipenseriformes; family Acipenseridae; genus Acipenser; species Acipenser oxyrinchus. Next base: position 2,408,122 of record CM060303.1, on the reverse strand, counting down.
AGTGATTATTATTATTATTATTAAAGTAAGAGCCAAACTAGTTGATTGGAATGGTACTTTGTATTAGTATTACTTTGTTTTAGTCCATATATTGTTAAAAATATTACTGTGTACTAATTAATTACTTAAAAAAAAGCTTCATGGCATACATATTTAGAAATGTAACGAGTGGGTTTGTCAGCACCCTCTATGTTTAAGATCTGGAGAAAGTCTTGTTCCTCTGCTGCGGACTAAATCTGAGGATCAGCTGATCCCCAACTCTAAAGTTCCTTGCAATTGGAACTAATTTAATGCTCAGCTGGGGATGATTCTCAAGAAAGTACCGTACTAGCTGTCCCGAAGATAAGACGCTTGGTGCAGACTAACTCTGAATGTTCGTTGCAATTAACCCACAGACTTACAGACACTTGAAGTGTTTTTAAACAACGACAGGGGTTTTGTTTACAGCATTTGTATATGGACTATACTTGTACTGTAATTTCTGTAGTCTCCTACAATAATATTAAGAAAACTATTTTTATAGAATTGATGACAGAAACATAGGGTGTACATAAACTCAACATTTATAAAATAGATTTACTATCGTACATGTTTACTCTAAAAACTATAATTGTAAAAACAAATTTGGGCAAACAATGCTGCTGAACTGCAGCTCTATACAGACAGACACGCACACACATGCACAGAAACACACATGCACACTGCTACTCTGAACTGCAGCTCTATACAGACAGACACGCACACACATGCACAGAAACACACATGCACACTGCTACTCTGAACTGCAGCTCTATACAGACAGACACGCACACACATGCACAGAAACACACATGCACACTGCTACTCTGAACTGCAGCTCTATATAGACAGACACGCACACACATGCACAGAAACACACATGCACACTGCTACTCTGAACTGCAGCTCTATATAGACAGACACGCACACACATGCACAGAAACACACATGCACACTGCTACTCTGAACTGCAGCTCTATACAGACAGACACGCACACACATGCACAGAAACACACATGCACACTGCTACTCTGAACTGCAGCTCTATACAGACAGACACGCACACACATGCACAGAAACACACATGCACACTGCTACTCTGAACTGCAGCTCTATACAGACAGACACGCACACACATGCACAGAAACACACATGCACACTGCTACTCTGAACTGCAGCTCTATACAGACAGACACGCACACACATGCACAGAAACACACATGCACACTGCTACTCTGAACTGCAGCTCTATACAGACAGACACGCACACACATGCACAGAAACACACATGCACACTGCTACTCTGAACTGCAGCTCTATACAGACAGACACGCACACACATGCACAAAAACACTCATGCACACTGCTACTTTGAACTGCAGCTCTATACAGACAGACACGCACACACAAGCACAGAAACACACATGCACACTGCTACTCTGAACTGCAGCTCTATACAGACAGACACGCACACACACACATGCACACTGCTACTCTGAACTGCAGCTCTATACAGACAGACACACACACACATGCACAGACACACACATGCACACTGCTACTCTGAACTGCAGCTCTATACAGACAGAAACACACTCAAGTCCTAATATTCTTGGGTGTTCAGGATTTTAAGATAAGCATATACATGAAAGGATGTCTCACACATGTGATAATATTCTATAAGGTGTGCATCACAAATGCAGGTCATGAATTTAACTTCCAAAAATAAATGCTTGCACACTTAGCTGTGTTCCACAATTGCACACAAAAGCACTTTATTTAGAATAAAGGAAAGAGCAGACCACACTGGTCTGTATCGAAGAATCACAGTGTAAAACCTGGGCTCCCTTATACCCCAAAATGCACACAATTGCTCAATTGTTATAAACATTTACACAGGTCAATTAACCACAGCGATATTTCAATCAATTGTAAAAGAAAACAATCTCCCAGTCATCGTGATACAAATTGTACAGACACCTCATTTTTACAAATGAATGTGTACCGTGAAGCTAACCAAAAACATGAGGGGCTTAAAATATCAATATCAATGGTGGAAATTCTTCTCCTTTATTGAAAAAATAAAGCAAAATAAAATAGGAATCCATTTTCTGGTTTGCTGATATCTATCCATCCATCGGACCCCTCTCAGCGTATGACGTGTAAAGGCTTGAGAAGCCTGTCTACAAACCAGCGGACTGAGAATTCCTCTTTAGCATCATCGCTGTTGGTGCTGAGGCAGTGTGTTCACATCCCACTGTAGCTGCATATACATAATATATATTTTAATCATGAGAGAGAGAGAGAGAGAGAGGAGGGTGATTAGAAAGTAAGTAACCACATCAACGCACCTTATCTCACAAACGGTAGGGCATAGAGGTGAAATTGCATACGGTTGTTAAGGGAACCATGAGATGCAAATGCCACAGTTACTAATTGTTGTCACTAGGGGCGCCACCATGACCTACTTCTGATAATCACATATATTATTATTATTATTATTATTATTATTATTATTATTATTATTATTTCTTAGCAGACGCCTTATCCAGGGCGACTTACAATTGTTACAAGATATCACATTATTTTTACATACAATTACCCATTTATACAGTTGGGTTTTACTGGAGCAATCTAGGTAAAGTACCTTGCTCAAGGGTACAGCAGCAGTGTCCCCACCTGGGATTGAACCCACGACCCTCCGGTCAAGAGTCCAGAGCCCCTAACCACTACTCCACGCTGCTGCCCTATAATAATAACTGTTCAATATGTGCTTCTCCATCATACAGAATGAATTGAAAGTCAAATTATTTTTGTGTTGAGAACAATCACACCTCACTCAATTTCACCCAGGGTGTTCCAAACAGAGTCACACCTCACTCAATTTCACCCAGGGTGTTCCAAACAGTGTCACACCTCACTCAATTTCACCCAGGATGTTCCAAACAGAGTCACACCTCACTCAATTTCACCCAGGGTGTTCCAAACAGAGTCACACCTCACTCAATTTCACCCAGGGTGTTCCAAACAGCCTCACACCTCACTCAATTTCACCCAGGGTGTTCCAAACAGTGTCACACCTCACTCAATTTCACCCAGGGTGTTCCAAACAGAGTCACACCTCACTCAATTTCACCCAGGGTGTTCCAAACAGAGTCACACCTCACTCAATTTCACCCAGGGTGTTCCAAACAGAGTCACACCTCACTCAATTTCACCCAGGGTGTTCCAAACAGAGTCACACCTTACTCAATTTCACCCAGGGTGTTCCAAACAGAGTCACACCTCACTCAATTTCACCCAGGGTGTTCCAAACAGAGTCACACCTCACTCAATTTCACCCAGGGTGTTCCAAACAGCCTCACACCTCACTCAATTTCACCCAGGGTGTTCCAAACAGAGTCACACCTCACTCAATTTCACCCAGGGTGTTCTTGAGCTCTTTCAGGCTTTCTTCACTTTGGTCCGCTGCTTGTCTTAACATGTGGGCGGCCTCATTCCCTTGTTTTGCGGCCTGTTCCAGGGCAGCACTAACCAGGACTGTGATGTCAAGTTCCAGCCCAACTACCGAGAAGACCAACTGTAGAGGAGACAAAAAACAACAGAGCCTCTTACAACCAGCAGGAACTCACTCTGCTGAACTAAAAGCTTTTTATGACTATAAATGTTTATTTTAGTTGTCACTAGAGCTGCACTTTTCAGATGTCAGTTTGATCCGATTTCAGTTTAGGTTTTTGCTGTTTTGACCAATGCAGTTTTTCTTTGACAGAAGAAGAATCATGAATCTGTGCTGCCCACTGGATCCTCCTTACAGTCTCTACTCTGCTTCACTGGGGTGAAAAAGACTATCTTAATGATCAATATGATTACACAGTACTGCAGTTTAACATGGTGTCATGTAAACACATTGGGGGAGTTCACAAGGCCATTCACTCCAAAGTGTCAATAGCACCCTTTTATAGAAAAAGAAAAATACCCCTTAATGTTGCAAAACTAGAAACAAACAGCTTAAGTATATATGAGCCCTTAAATTGAATGACTCTGTTTGTATAAAAACGAGTAAATGTCTTCATGAATTCCTCTCATTATGTTTACACCACCACACAGCAGAAGCATCGCAGCACAGTGCACTGCTTTTAAAAACAATACTGGGTTTTGAAAACAGCCTGTATACGTAATAAAAGAGTCCAATGAGATGTGGCTCATTTGCCCTGGGAAAGAGTTTCAGTAAAACATCTCACTTAGGCCCGGACCAAATCAAAACTTTGACAACCGCTAATCACACTTAAAAAAACTGTATGTAATGGCGTTTAATTTATTTTGTAAGTATCTTATTTCTTCTACTCATAAAAAGTAAACGCTATTAAATACAGTTTTGCTAAGTGTGATTAGCGGGTTGTCAAAGCTTTGATTTGGTCTGGGCCTTAGAGAGAGGATATGAAGTGTCAGGTGATTTTACTAAACTGTCCAGATAAAGAATACATTTAAAAAATAATAATGTTTTTTCACTGGTACGGCCCAAGCCAGAAAGAAATATATGAATCATATATTTTGATGAACATAATGTTTATAATAAACTAATGTTTTTGGAGAATCTATGTTAATTATTAGTGAAGAGCTACAGTTACTGATGGAATTGCAATGCCTGAATCCACAGGCAGTAACTAGAGCTCTCAGAGGGGTTTAGAGTCCCACTATGAGCCCAGGTCTGCAGTGCAGATTTGTTTTATGATCAGTCAAGTAAAAAGCTTTCGTTTTATAATACATAGCTGGTGTTTCTTCGTGTGCCTCTCATTGCATCGCATTATTGACACTGTGAGTTGGATTCATTTGGATTTTTATAAAGTTTTGTAGTATATTTTGCAATTCATTTTCTGTTATGTCACAAAAGCGATGTTGAGATGCGGGTTTGTTGTGTTTTTCCTGCGAGAGGAACTCATACGGAAAGAAAATATATTTTAAATATATGAATAATATATTTATAACCTTACCATATATTTTCAACATCTGGCTCACAGATTAAATTATATTTAAAATATATTCCAAATGCACCAGATATTTTTTATGTATTTTTTATACATTATTCATTCATTTTACTTACCTGACTAAAAATATATTTTACACTATGTTGTTATAACTATATATTTGCAACAAACTTACCATACATTTAAAATATATTATGTTTTTGCCTTACATTTGTCATACATTTTAAAAACATTATTTACGGAAGCTGTTTAAATATAATAAATATATTTTGCAACAAATTGTTCTAAATATTTTGGAACTGAATAAAAATACATTAAAAATGTATTCATAAGTTTCACTGAAATGTATAATAATGCTAATATGTGATGTTGACCTTAGACATTGATTAAACATTAACTCTCTCTCTCTCTCTCTCTCTCTCTCTCTCTCTCTCTCTCTCTCTCTCTCTCTATATATATATATATATATAGAGAGAGAGAGAGAGAGAGAGAGAGAGAGAGAGAGAGAATCATACAGTACATAAATTATATATTTAATTGTATTGAAACATGTATTTAACTTTTTATATGTGATATTAATCAAAATATTTATTATACAAAGCATCAGAACATAAGAAAGGTTACAGGCGAGAGGAGGCCATTCAGCCCCTCTTGCTCGTTTTATATACCGGTATGTATTTATCATACATGGATATTGCCAGAGCAGACTTGTGAAGGGTTGGGATTTTTGTGTGGAAACTGCGATTATTTGTTGATTATTGTAAATATTTGATTACTGTTTTTGTGATAATTGTTCAAGTTATTGTTTTACGTGTTTATGGTTCATTTGGGAGTATTTCTGTGATTTGTTTAATCGGTGAAAATCACCCTGAGAGGTGTGTGTGTCCGCAAGAGTGGGGAGGGGCCTCTGTGTGTGTGTGCGCTTGTGTTAGTGAGCGGTGAGTCACTGCTGTCAAATAAACTCTGCCAAATAAACACCTCTGGTGTGATCTAAAGATCTGATTTGCTTCCTTTATTGATCCAAGGTGATTTTAAGTGCCCTGCTTGTCTACAATATTGTTTGAAAATATCAATGTTAGAAATTGAATCTTTTGGCATCACTGCAGTGGGATCTTAGTTGGGCAAGGTGATGACTCAAAACAATCAGAGACAATGAACAGATACATGAGTTCTTCACAAACACCATACCCTGGGCCCGCGGGCAGCTGTCTTGCCAGGCACGCTGATGGCCCTCATGTTCTTTGCCAGCTTGCCCATCAGGAAGGCCATCTTGTTCACGTTTGGCGCAGTCAGGAGGGTTGTACCAGCGAACAGCCCTGCGGAGACTAATCTTGTGAAGACGTGCTCCTTCCCGAGCGGCTCTGGGCTGTCGACACACCTTTGAGAGGGCGCCATCCTTTCGGCCATCTTGTCCAGCTTCTTCATCAGCCTGACCACCTCTTTGGCAGCCTCCTTGTCGGTCTCTGTGATCTTCCTGGCGGTCTTCATGCAGTCGCTGGTCTTGAAGCTCTCTACTCTCTGCGCCATGCCCCATATGGCCGTCATAGCCGTCGTGACTGCCACACCCCCAGCCACCGCCCCCAGCAGCGGCGCCCAGGCCTGCAGTGCACACCGCCGAAACAAAGGCCCCCACAGCGGCCAGACCCCTCACTTTGCGGCTATAGTTTGCTTCTCGTCTCAGCTTTTCCAGCTGCTGGGCGATGTACCTCAGCTGGCTGGCAGAGGCCTCTCGCTTGGGGATCCAGGCCTTGGCGTGTCGTGCGTCTGCTTCGCCAGCTGCACGCCCTCCTTCCACCACACGCAAGAGTGCAGCTCCACTGCCTGTATCACCAGCAAAGACACCGTCTCACAAACTTGTCTTGTTTTTAAAGTTAGCGGAGCCAATTATTTTGTGCGCCTGTAATAGAGTCCCCTCCCGTGCCCTCTCACCTGTGTGCTGGCTCTCTCTCTTCCTCAGGGGTGACTGTACAGTGGCTCCTGTAATAGAGTACCCTCCCGTGCCCCTCTCACCTGTGTGCTGGCTCTCTCTCTTCCTCAGGGTGACTGTACAGTGGCTCCTGTGATAGAGTACCCTCCCGTGCCCCTCTCACCTGTGTGCTGGCTCTCTCTGTCTTCCTCAGGGGTGACTGTACAGTGGCTCCTGCAATAGAGTACCCTCCCGTGCCCCTCTCACCTGTGTGCTGGCTCTGTCTCTTCCTCAGGGGTGACTGTACAGTGGCTCCTGTAATAGAGTACCCTCCCGTGCCCCTCTCACCTGTGTGCTGGCTCTCTCTCTTCCTCAGGGGTGACTGTACAGTGGCTCCTGTAATAGAGTACCCTCCCGTGCCCCTCTCACCTGTGTGCTGGCTCTCTCATCCTCAGGGGTGAGTGTACAGTGGCTCCTGTAATAGAGTACCCTCCCGTGCCCCTCTCACCTGTGTGCTGGCTCTCTCTTCCTCAGGGGTGACTGTACAGTGGTTCATGTGTTTGGTGGCTGCACACAGTAGACACACAAAGCTCCAGTCCGTCCTACAGAACACCTCCAGAGGTCTGTGGTGCTGCTGGCACAGTGTCTGACTCAGATCTCCAGTGGCCTCCACCAGCTGGTGCCTCTTGAAAGACAAGACCGTGAAGTGAGGTTTGAGGTGCTCTGGGCAGTAGGAGGCGCTGCAAGTCAGACAGGATCTCACCGCTCCAAGTTTTCTCCCAGTGCAGAAGTCACAGGGCACGTGTCCAGTCCCGGTGAGACTGTGAGCGGAGAGAGAGGGGCTGAGTCCCGTGTGCTTCAGCCTCTCCACAACACCAGCCAAGACGAAGTTTTTACTCAAGACGGGTTTAGGAGAGAAGTTGTGTCGGCACTGGGGGCAGCTGATGGCGCCTCTCTGCTCAGGTTGTTTCCAGTGGTAATCAATGCACTCCATGCAGTAACTGTGTCCACAGGGGAGGGTGACCGGATCCTTAAAAATCTCCAGACACACGGGGCAGCTGATCTGCTCCTCAGACAGGGAAGTGTTTGCTTCAGCCATTATGTGAACTGCCAGAGATGAAGACGAGAGAGAGAGAGAGAGAGAGAGAGAGAGAGAGAGAGAGAGAGAGAGAGAGAGAGAGACACTCACTAGCACAGAGAGACTGCCACTATCACCAATGAGAGACACAGAAATGTTTAGTTCTGACGTTTTGTGTAACAGCAGAGCTGCAGACAGAAACTGCAAGAGGCAGAGGTTGATAACACAAGAAAACAGAAACTCAGAGTGTGTGATTTCCTGGAATCACACGGGGCTGCTGTGCTCTAGAGGGAGGGGCCTGGACTTTGACAGGGCAGAGTGGAGGAGAGCAGAGTTAATATGAACTAGATCTAGAGTTAGTGTCACAGCAGAGAGCAGAGTTAATATGGACTGGATATAGAGTTAGTGTCACAGCAGAGAGCAGAGTTAATATGGACTGGATATAGAGTTAGTGTCACAGCAGAGAGCAGAGTTAATATGGACTGGATATAGAGTTAGTGTCACAGCAGAGAGCAGAGTTAATATGGACTGGATATAGAGTTAGTGTCACAGCAGAGAGCAGAGTTAATATGGACTGGATATAGAGTTAGTGTCACAGCAGAGAGCAGAGTTAATATGGACTGGATATAGAGTTAGTGTCACAGCAGAGAGCAGAGTTAATATGGACTGGATATAGAGTTAGTGTCACAGCAGAGAGCAGAGTTAATATGGACTGGATATAGAGTTAGTGTCACAGCAGAGAGCAGAGTTAATATGGACTGGATATAGAGTTAGTGTCACAGCAGAGAGCAGAGTTAATATGGACTGGATATAGAGTTAGTGTCACAGCAGAGAGCAGAGTTAATATGGACTGGATATAGAGTTAGTGTCACAGCAGAGAGCAGAGTTAATATGGACTGGATATAGAGTTAGTGTCACAGCAGAGAGCAGAGTTAATATGGACTGGATATAGAGTTAGTGTCACAGCAGAGAGCAGAGTTAATATGGACTGGATATAGAGTTAGTGTCACAGCAGAGAGCAGAGTTAATATGGACTGGATATAGAGTTAGTGTCACAGCAGAGAGCAGAGTTAATATGGACTGGATATAGAGTTAGTGTCACAGCAGAGAGCAGAGTTAATATGGACTGGATATAGAGTTAGTGTCACAGCAGAGAGCAGAGTTAATATGGACTGGATATAGAGTTAGTGTCACAGCAGAGAGCAGAGTTAATATGGACTGGATATAGAGTTAGTGTCACAGCAGAGAGCAGAGTTAATATGGACTGGATATAGAGTTAGTGTCACAGCAGAGAGCAGAGTTAATATGGACTGGATATAGAGTTAGTGTCACAGCAGAGAGCAGAGTTAATATGGACTGGATATAGAGTTAGTGTCACAGCAGAGAGCAGAGTTAATATGGACTGGATATAGAGTTAGTGTCACAGCAGAGAGCAGAGTTAATATGGACTGGATATAGACAGTTTCCCTGTGTGAGCAGAAGGGGCACATGTCTGTCACCCCTGGGTTAATTATACTCACAAAGGAATTTACAGCAATGATAGTATTTAGGCTCCTCCACTGTAGATCCCTGACCTTTTTGGCAACGGTGGCTTACGAGGCTTGGAGGTCTAGTGGTAGAGAAAGGGGCTTGGAGCCAGGAGGGTCCCGGTTCAAATCCCAGCTCAGCCACTAACTCACTGTGTGACCCTGAGCACGTCACTTACCCTCCTTGTGCTCCATCCTGCAGATGAGATGTTAAATCAATGTCCTAATGGAAGTGACAGTTCACAGCCTATCCTTCACTTTAAGCAAACGCCCCTTTACAAAATCATTCTTACACTTTCCACAAAATAAAACAGCCACCCCTGCACTGAAATGTGTGCAGTTACTAAAATAAATATCACCTTTCCAGTGTTTTTCCCAAGCCTGACTGATTTGCCTTATCTATATGGGTTTCTTGCAGAAAGGTAACATCTAGCTCATGGTTTCTTTTTAATAAGTTCAATAACGCCAGCCCTTTTAGGGGAGTTTCTGCAGCCGTTAATATTTAAGCTCCCAATGTTTAACTGGCTCATTGGAAAACTGAAAAAGGAAAAACACTGATACCGAAAAACAAACAAGTAGACAGAAAAAAATACTAAAGGGACTAAACATATCCCACAATTCTTTTCAGCGTCCCGTCCCTGCCTATTGGCTGAGCGCCGCAGAGCGAGCAGGGCGCACATTCAAATTTCAAACTGTACAGACAGACACGGAGCATTTCGCTTATTTGTTTTAAGTTACAAACTGTCTCTGTTGAACCGAATACTGTTTTGTTGTTACCCGTATTTTTATTTTCATCGGCAGACGCGCTCTGGATGCAAGTACAGCGCTGACATGTCGTTTCCTAAAATTATATTAAGCGAGGTTTCGAGTAAATATAGAAAGAAAAAGGGCAGTGTATATTTTAGCACTAGTTAATAACAAAACTGTAATATTAAAAAGCGTTATACAAATGGCCTGTTGTACACTTTAATTTGTCACGATAAAACGGAATTCAGAAAGTGTTTTATAAATTACTATTTGTTTAAATTGATGTATAAGATTACGATTTCGGAGAGCACCGTGTATAAAGTTCTTATTATGATTTGATGCAATCTTTGCAAATATTGTATTCTGCCTTCAGGGTCACCGTTTGTGGAAATGGAGAACGAGGAGGTGGAAATATCAATGCCAGACCTGGATGCCAGAACCAGCTCACCTGGAGATAGTTTGGATGCGGTGGGGGTTTCAAGTGGTTCTTGTCCACAAGAGTCTTGACTCCAGTGGAAGCAATGTAGGGGGAGACCAATCTGCTAAGAAAAACCCCACCAAGTTATGGCGAGTTTCTGGGAAGAAAAAAAACAGCAATCTAACTCTGCTCTGTCAGAAATTCAAACCATGCATAGAGAGATGCTACAAAAACAAGAAGAGCAGGACCGACGGGATGCTGCAACTCTGCAATCTATTGCCTCGTCCATTGAGCTTGCAGTTGGTTGTTTTGAGCGTTGTGCCAATGCTGCCCAGCGCCAGGCAGCTGCATTGGAAGCTCAAGCGGGTGATCGTTATAATCTTCAAGGGCCACAGACTACAGAGTACATCTACAGACCGGCATATCATGGTTACAACCCTCCTGCTCCTATGCCGCAACTAGACCTAATCCCTGCACGGCCCACTTACCCATCGCCTGCTCCATCTCAAGTGGAGCCACAGCTTCCTGGTGTATGCGGTTCTACAACCATTCATCAGGAGTCATACGTGTCAATGCTGGAAGCCGATGATTGAAAACATTTTTTTTTTTTAAAACAAATATTCAGAGATTTTTTTCTTTACCCCAAAACTGCACCGGTGAGCCGCAGTCCGTCAGATTTTCTAAATCTCCCCAAATGACAAAACCTTCATAACTGAGTGGTCAAATCTGATAGTTGCGCACAAAACCTGCAGACACTGCGGCCCTACGGGACCAGGACTGGGGACTCTTGTTATAAATTAATTTAGTTTGTTATTTTACACAAATAATAAAACAACATGATGCTTTCCAAATTGTGTACATTTCAATTAGACTTTGAATAACTTTAAGGTTTACAAAAGTTAACAAAACAGACAGAGTGACTTGTATGTTATTTGAGTAAGTGCGACTGAATGACTAAAGACTTGAGTTCTCTGTTATTTCATTAATGGTAGGCCTAAACAAAACGTAAGATAAATAAACAAAAAACTACTGCTACTGAACTTTTTTGTTATTTAAAAATTGGCGACTGGGCTCATGTTATGTTATTACTGGTGATTAAAAAATAAGATAAGTTAGGCTCCTTACCTACTTGTTTTAAAAAGGTTACTAAAATGTAAGATAAGATGCTGTGCCTTTTTTTTTTTTACTTATGGTAACTAAAACGTCCTGTAAGGTAAACTTAAAAAGCAAAAGTATTTTTTCTTTATTTTTTTAAAGAAAGGTAACTAAAAAAATAAGATTACATGTGGACATGAAAGAGCATTCGATTTCAGATCTTTTTCCAAGCACATGCCAGCGTCCTTTCAGTCTCCCAAAGACTTGTTCCACTTTTACCCTGATTCTGTTAAGAAGTGTGTTGAACATCTCCCTTTCTGGTGGCAGGTTATTTCCTGGATAATCCTTCACAAGCCATGGTAGGAGAGGGTAAGCTGGATCACCAACAATCATCATTGGCACCTCCACTCCTGCCACAAGCAAGGTGTTTTGTGGGTGGTGCTCAGGGTGCAGGTACAGGTTAGAACATAAGAACATAAGAAAGTTTACAAACGAGAGGAGGACATTCAGCCCATCTTGCTCGTTTGGTTGTTAGTAGCTTATTGATCCCAGAATCTCATCAAGCAGCTTCTTGAAGGATCCCAGGGTGTCAGCTTCAACAACATTACTGGGGAGTTGGTTCCAGACCCTCACAATTCTCTGTGTAAAAAAGTGCCTCCTATTTTCTGTTCTGAATGCCCCTTTATCTAATCTCCATTTGTGATCCCTGGTGCTTGTTTCTTTTTTCAGGTCGAAAAAGTCCCCTGGGTCGACATAGTCTATACCTTTTAGGATTTTGAATGCTTGAATCAGATCACAGCATACGACATGTCTTTTAAACCCGGGATAATTCTGGTCGCTCTTCTTTGCACTCTTTCTAGAGCAGCAATATCCTTTTTGTAACGAGATGACCAGAACTGAACACAAGGAAGGTGCACAAGGTACGAGGAACGGAACACGGCTGCGTCGTGTGCACTTCCCAGTGTCCCAACACAAACATCGCGAAACATGCCTTTGTCATCCACAAGTCCCTGCAGAATGAGGGATGGCCATCCCTTTCGATTAACAAAATTACGGTAGCCATATGATGGAGCTAAAACAGGAATATGGCTTCCATCCGCAGCAGCATAAATTTGGGGAATGTGGTAAGACAAAACATTCCTGTATGCGATTTCTTGAGCCTCAGTATTACCTGGAAGAAATGTGATCTCGGATCGCTCTTCAGACGGTGTAAATGTAACGATGAACACTGGTCTTGCTCACACCAAACATCTCCCCAACAACTCGATATTCTGCACAGCTAGCCAGCTTATACAGAGCGATAGCGATTCTCTTTTCTGTTGGTATAGGTGATCTTGGGCTGAACTGTTCTGGAGCAATATACGGGTCAGGTTTAGTGCACAGTTTGTTAAAAGCTCCCCTGGTCATCCTGAAATGGGTACGCCAGTGTTGATCATTAAAATGATCTTGCACGATATTTTCCCAAAATATATTGCAACGCTTGTGCACCCACTTTCGAGGTGGATTCCGTTTTGTGGTTGTGTGGTAGTGACCGCTCCATGTGCAACCTTACAATACAGAATAGTGTTCAAGTACACCGGTCAAATACTATGGTTAGATTTTCACCCGAGAATACTTTCAGAATCATTATTTTTTGTGAATAATAAACTGGTGGGAAGTGATGGACAGTAGACTGCTGTTTAGTAAACTGGGGTTATTCGCTAGATGTGATACGTCATGGTACAAGTAAAATCGCATTCATTTGTAAAGGAGAAAGAGTGGAAACGGTCTGTCGCTCTATTTTTCTGGCGTATTTCAGTTTTCGATGCGAATAATTTTAGCTGCGCCCACAACGTCATCGCGTCGGGCAGTTTGTCCGCTAGAAATGGATTTGAATGGAAACACAGTTTTAGGTTGATTAAGCGCATTACTTTTGCCGAATTTCAAATGTGCATAAAACGTTATTCGCTTCGATATCTTAATGGAAACATAGCCAATGTTTCTGCTACAGGTCGTGTCCACAGGATATTGTAGGGTGTACCCCGTATTTTATAATGATCCATATAACTACCTCGACAGATTGATCAAATCTAATGTGTTAGAAAATGACAAGAATTACAAATTTAATGAAAATCACTCGATGTAGAAAAGTCATTGGATGTTAAAAAAAAAAAGTTTTCATTTTATTATTTTTTACTTTTGCTGGGATACTTTTCAGGTCGGTGATACCATAAGTATAGAGTTTAGAGTCATAAACTGTGCATTTAAAATGGCAGTATAATACATGTATTATTTCCTGTCAAAATACATACCTTTAGCACTGCCTGTTTTTTTATTTATATGCATTACAAAATATTTGTGTTAACCATTGTGTAAATACTAAATACCTTTCTGAATATGAATACAGCTGAATTATAAATTGTACATAATATCTTAGAATACTATATTCATATTTAGTATTAAAAATCAATTTTATTAGTCGTTCATCATTTTGTGTATCAGCCTCCACACAAAGCCGAGCGCAGTGCGGTATACTGTAATGATGCTGCAGTCAGTCTGCCGGACTGCACCTGAACCATCTTAAAAACACGAAGCCTCCAATAAGCTCATTTGTAAAAGTTAGTAAAGAATGGCGCTATATAATATAACGAAGCTGAATGTGAACTCCTAGCTGGAGCAACGAGAGAGGGAGAGAGGGGCGGGCAGAGAAGGAGGGGAGACGCTGCTAGGCAACCGCTCCTGAACATTCCACTCAGCTGAGCAGAGACCGTTAGGATTTAAAAATGCGAAAGTTCCGAGCGGCGTTAGGTGCTTCGTTTAATTAACACACTGTTGCTGGCATTTTAATTTTGAAGATAACCAGATTTTAAATACTCAAATAGCTCTGTATTAAAAGTACTTCAGTTCCAGACCGTTTTCCAACAAATAAAAGAAGGTATGTATTTATAATAAGTATATTTTTTTATGATATTGAGACTAAGCCTACGAATGTAATTCAAGTTGGTGGTGCAGTTTGTTCTATAATTTGTTAAGTTTTTTTTCTGTAGAAAATGTTGTAGTATTTATTTTTTTTTAAAAATATTAATATTTAATTGTTTTCACAAAATAACACCCATACATTATCAGTTCACCTCAAGTCACAAATATCAGTCAGTATTTCATACATAAGTTAAAATGAAAGTTTAACGAAATAAATAAATACTGTAAATTAATAACGATATGAAACAAAAATACGTTTTGGTAGCGCATACGAATTTAAATTACAAAATGCGACCCGTTTTAGAAATGGATTTATATAATAATAATAATATCTTTAAATAGCACCTTTCATAGTGACCCACCATCACAAAGCGCTTTAACAGTTAGGGTGTGAACTGTCACTTCCAATAAGACATTGATTTAACATCTCATCCGCAGGATGGAGCACAAGGAGGTTCAGTGACTTGCTCAGGGTCACACAGTGAGTCAGTCAGTGGGATTTGAAGAGGTGACCTCTTGGTTACAAGCCCTGGACTTTAACCACTGAACCACACTGCCTCCTGACCACACTGCCTCCTATCTACTAACTGCCATATAAATCTAAATTATATTTAAAACAGGGGCAGACTAGCAGAGATGATTTCTAGAACATTTGAGAAGGCTGTGTGGTCCAGTGGTTAAAGAAAAGGGCTTGTAACCAGGAGGTCCCGGTTCAAATCCCACCTCAGCCACTGACTCATTGTGTGACCCTGAGCAAGTCACTTCACCTCCTTGTGCTCTGTCTTTCGGGTGAGACGTAGTTGTAAGTGACTCTGCAACTGATGCATAGTTCACACACCCTAGTCTCTGTAAGTCGCCTTGGATAAAGGCGTCTGCTAAATAAACTAATAATAATAATAACATTTCTGTTAAACTGTAACACCACATAACTTAGCACTCGGGAAATATAGAAAGTATTCATTTGGAAATAATTAGCAGGGAGATTATTTAGATAAATACTCAGAATTATGGGTGCATGGATTTTTGATTAAAATATTACCCACATGTATCATGTCGTAATTTATTTATGTAACTTTATTTATTTAAACTTTAACTGGCGCTGTCATTTGAACCTCTTGCTGGTGCCACGGCTTGTCTCTGTATCTATTCACTGATATTTGAGATATTGTTTAGCACACACTAGCAGGTGAGCTGATAATCTTACTGATGTTATTTTGTGAAAACAATAAATGGTTTATACTGTATTACAAAAAATTACTCACCAAAGTGTTCTGAAGTATACAGAGCCGTGCGGGTGATTTCATAGGTTGTCATGACAACGGGAGTGGTTATCCGGGACAAACGCTTCCTTCACTGGGTCGGAGAATAATAAGGATTCCGACTGATTTCGACTAAGCGCAGTTAAACTTACAGATATCTGGTTATAAAAGTAAATTCAATTAAGAGCAAGTAGTCAGTACAATAAATAGATAAGAACGATTTCAAAAGAGCAATTATAAAAAAAAAAACGTGACTACGGTTACCTTTAAGAGTAAAGTCAAGTACCAGATACAGAAAATATAATTACGATTGAGAGCAGTAGTAGAATACAGCAAAGTGTGGAGCAGTTCAGTGCTAGCACAAGCCTATGCAAGTACTGGTACAGTTGGGTGCCATCTAGTCCAGTATAGTGGAGAGTTGTGAGGTTTACAGATGCTGTCTGAACAGGTGTGTCTTGAGGAGGCGCCAGAAGCTGGCCAGGAAACTGACAGCTTTCTTTAACCTGTTGTAGCACCAACTTGTTTTAAAATGAAAATACTTTTGAAACTGCACATTTGAGAGCTGACAAGCGAATGCAAGTGAAGGGCAGTTAGATTAACACAAGCATATTGTCAGCTGTAGCCCATACTATTATAATATCAACGGAAGTCGTTCTGAATTCAGTGGTTTCATTTGGATTAAACGCCCGTTCTTGTCCACACATTGCATTGTTGATATAAGCAGAATGCTCACAGAGCGTTTCATTGTTATCTCTGTCTGTGCAGGAGAGGAAAGGACTGCTGGAACACTAGCTGCCATCTCTAGTCTGCGGAGCTGTCACAGGGAATGACTTCCTGTCTCTACAGGAAATACTAAGCTGGGTACGTATGTGTATTGTATTTGTGAAAGACTTAACGTAACGTTTGCCATTGAATTTACACTGAAGACACTGAGAAAGACTTGAAATGGAAATGTTTGTCATTAAATGTACACTGAAGACACTGAGAAAGACTTGAAATGGAAATGATTGTCATTAAATTTACACTGAAGACACTGAGAAAGACTTGTAATGGAAATGTTTGTCATTGAATTTACACTGAAGACACTGAGAAAGACTTCTAGTGGAAACGTTTGCCATTGAATTTACACTGAAGACGCTGAGAAAGACTTCTAGTGGAAACGTTTGCCATTGAATTTACACTGAAGACGCTGAGAGAAATTTCTAGAGGAAACGTTTGCCATTGAATTTACACTGAAGACGCTGAGAAAGACTTCTAGTGGAAACGTTTGCCATTGAATTTACACTGAAGACGCTGAGAGAAATTTCTAGAGGAAACGTTTGCCATTGAATTTACACTGAAGACGCTGAGAAAGACTTCTAGTGGAAGCGTTTGCCATTGAATTTACACTGAAGACGCTGAGAGAAATTTCTAGAGGAAACGTTTGCCATTGAATTTACACTGAAGACGCTGAGAGAAATTTCTAGAGGAAACGTTTGCCATTGAATTTACACTGAAGACACTGAGAAAGACTTCTAGTGGAAACGTTTGCCATTGAATTTACACTGAAGACGCTGAGAGAAATTTCTAGAGGAAACGTTTGCCATTGAATTTACACTGAAGGCGCTGAGAAAGACTTCTAGTGGAAACGTTTGCCATTGAATTTACACTGAAGACGCTGAGAAAGACTTCTAATGGAAACATTTGCCATTGAATTTACACTGAAGACGCTGAGAAAGACTTCTAGTGGAAACGTTTGCCGTTGAATTTACACTGAAGACGCTGAGAGAAATTTCTAGAGGAAACGTTTGCCATTGAATTTACACTGAGAAAGAATTTTAAGTGTGTGGCTCCTCACTCTCCTCTCTCTCTGCGCAGGTTGATGTGAACTGTGGTGACTATGACAGCACCACCCCTTGCACATGACAGCCATCTGCGACAACACCGACATGGTCAAATTCCTGCTGGCCAGGGGTCGGAGCCCACAGTGAGAGAGGTACCCCCTGTACCTCGCTATCAAATACAAGTACCCTGAAACACAGACCCAACCCTAATCCAGACCCTAACCGCTCTGCACATCAAAATCTTGATCGCTTTCACATCTGAACATCACAAATTGTAAGAGATATTTTCAGTGTTGGGGTGTCTCCCTGTGATTGTGTTGAGAGTGTGTTTCATTCTCTCACACTGTTTGTTGGACAGACCCTCTCTCCCTCTCCCTGTACTTCAGTTTTATATCAGCTAATCTGTGGTGTGTCAGGTGTATCTTATAATAAGTTTGTAAGTGTCAGGTGCGTCTCTGTTCAAGTGAGAAGCTGCTTGATGAGATTCTGGGATCAATAAGCTACTAACAACCAAACAAGCCAGATGGGCTGAATGGCCTCCTCTCGTTTGTAAACTTTCTTATGTTCTTATGTTCTTCTTATGTTCCCTCTAATAGTGTTGAGAGTGAGTTTCATTCTCTTGAACTCTTTAAGAACACTCAATGCTGAAGTTCATTGCCACTGATTGATACTCTATTGTAAAGGTGAGGGAAGGGCAGATTTTCTTGTTTTAAAGCTAAGATAAGTAATAAGTACAAAATAAATAAAAGAAACAGGGATATATGTTCTAATCCAAGGCTATTATTGTAGCATGGCCAGCTCTTGTTGTAGGTGAGTACCCAGGGTCTGGAAGGTATGGGGATTATTTCAGAGAGTACTATGGAGATTGAAATGGCCAAGTACATCATCATTACTAATAGTAGTGCCTGTTACATAATACATTTCATGATTGAACTTGTCGATAAAAATAAAATGATCTGTTGAAGTGCTCTGCTCTGTGTGTGATGTTTACTGTGCATGTTGAAGTGCTCTGCTCAGTGTCTGGTGTTTACTGTGCATGTTGAAGTGCTCTGCTCAGTGTGTGGTGTTTACTGTGCATGTTGAAGTGCCCTGCTCAGTGTCTGGTGTTTACTGTGCATGTTGAAGTGCCCTGCTCAGTGTGTGGTGTTTACTGTGCATGTTGAAGTGCTCTGCTCAGTATCTGGTGTTTACTGTGCATGTTGAAGTGCCCTGCTCAGTGTCTGGTGTTTACTGTGCATGTTGAAGTGCCCTGCTCAGTGTCTGGTGTTTACTGTGCATGTTGAAGTGCCCTGCTCAGTGTCTGGTGTTTACTGTGCATGTTGAAGTGCTCTGCTCAGTGTCTGGTGTTTACTGTGCATGTTGAAGTGCTCTGCTCAGTGTCTGGTGTTTACTGTGCATGTTGAAGTGCTCTGCTCAGTGTCTGGTGTTTACTGTGCATGTTGAAGTGCTCTGCTCAGTGTCTGGTGTTTACTGTGCATGTTGAAGTGCTCTGCTCAGTGTCTGGTGTTTACTGTGCATGTTGAAGTGCTCTGCTCAGTGTCTGGTGTTTACTGTGCATGTTGAAGTGCCCTGCTCAGTGTCTGGTGTTTACTGTGCATGTTGAAGTGCTCTGCTCAGTGTCTGGTGTTTACTGTGCATGTTGAAGTGCTCTGCTCAGTGTCTGGTGTTTACTGTGCATGTTGAAGTGCCCTGCTCAGTGTCTGGTGTTTACTGTGCATGTTGAAGTGCCCTGCTCAGTGTCTGGTGTTTACTGTGCATGTTGAAGTGCCCTGCTCAGTGTCTGGTGTTTACTGTGCATGTTGAAGTGCTCTGCTCAGTGTCAGGTGTTTACTGTGTAAGTTGAAGTGCCCTGCTCAGTGTCTGGTGTTTACTGTGCATGTTGAAGTGCTCTGCTCAGTGTCTGGTGTTTACTGTGCATGTTGAAGTGCCCTGCTCAGTGTCTGGTGTTTACTGTGCATGTTGAAGTGCCCTGCTCAGTGTCTGTTGTTTACTGTGCATGTTGAAGTGCCCTGCTCAGTGTCTGGTGTTTACTGTGCATGTTGAAGTGCTCTTCTCAGTGTCTGGTGTTTACTGTGCATGTTGAAGTGCTCTGCTCAGTGTCTGGTGTTTACTGTGCATGTTGAAGTGCTCTGCTCAGTGTCTGGTGTTTACTGTGCATGTTGAAG
>CM060303.1:2290090-2387644 GCA_030684275.1 Acipenser oxyrinchus oxyrinchus | reverse complement strand
ACTGTATATATATATATATATATATATATAAATTTAAGTCTTAGATTTATTCAGCACCTCAAATAAACATCTGCACAACCTGCACAATTATATAAAAAAATATTCTTCTGAAAACAAATTCCAGTATATGTAAAGGTCATTGCCACTGAATATAACATTTTAATAAAAGTGGTAAGAAAGCACAACACTGTGTAAAGACGTCATTTTCTGTATTTCTTTGCAGCAGCAAAGGTCATTCAAAATGATCTAGACAGCATTCAGAACTTGGCAGACACATGGCAAATGACATGTAATAGAGAAAAGTGTAAAGTACTGCACGCAGGCAATAAAAATGTGCATTATAAATATCATATGGGAGATACTGAAATTGAAGAAGGGAACTATGAAAAAGACCGAAGAGTTTATGTTGACACAGAAATGTCTTCATCTAGACAATGTGGGGAAGCTATAAAAAAGGCCAACAAGATGCTCGGATATAATGTGAGAAGTGTTGAATTGAAATCAAGGGAAGTAATGTTAAAACTTTACAATGCATTAGTAAGACCTCAACTAGAATATTGTGTTCAGTTCTAGTCACCTCGTTACAAAAAGGATATTGCTGCTCTAGAAAGAGTGCAAAGAAGAGCAACCAGAAATATCCCAGGTTGTGTTCGGTTTGTTAGTGTCACACAGCTTTAACTAAGAGATCTTTATCATTGTTATTTTCTAGGAGAATGAAGATGGGATTCCTGGGGAGGACCTGTCTCATTGTCTTGAGTTTGCTACCAGCTGTTTCTACACAAGGTTAGAAGGACTGTAGAAATTAAACTGATCCATTGAGATGCTCCCTCTTATTTCCAGGGCCCTGTATATAGCTGTCTGCATCGATGTATGGGCTCACAGAACAGCTAATAGCTCTCAACTATTTCTAATACTAGAGTTCTGTTTTGAGAAACAGCGTATTTGTTTGCAATTGATTGCCTCGTCTTTTCTTTATCAGATGCATGGACTGTCATTGGCTCTGATCAGCCTGTCATTGCTGCGTATGGTGAAGATGTCATCCTGCCCTGTCACATTTCACCCAGATCCAGTGCTGTGGACTTGGAAGTGAGGTGGTTCACGGAGAGATTCGACAGAATCGTTCATTTATATTATAAACAAAGGGATCAGCTCAGCAGACAGGACAGTAAATATCGGAGCCGCACTTCTCTCCCTCCCTCTGCACTGGAGAGAGGCGATATCTCTCTGCATCTGAGAAACATCCAGCTCTCTGATAGCGGTGTCTATACCTGCTTAGCTGATGATAGAAATCAATATGAAGAAGGACAGACTGAACTGATAGTTGCAGGTCAGTAATGTTTGATATGCAAGTTGAACCCAATACTAATGTATTACCAGCTCTTTATTACAAAGCTCAACTTGGCTGTAAATTTTCAAGTATCTAGACTTTCAGTTTGCTGAAAAAGTTAATGACCATGACTTCTAAAATGGGTCTTTTAAATACTCTATCCTGATTGGCCAAAACACCAAGCATATCACCATGGGTCGGCCCTTCTTTTCAAATAGGGGCAAATCACTTGTAGATAGCCATACACCACTAGAATAAACAAAATAAGAAAAACGGCAGCCATTTTAATCGCAATAAAAATAACTAACTAGATTTATGTAAATGCTGACCTTTTGGGAAACTGGAGTGTACGTGACATTTTGAATGAGTCTGAATCCAACACCATTGACTCTAATTCAATACCTTCTGTGGCTTCCGCAGAAAAAGGATTTTAAAAAAAAACCCATCACTGTCGCCTGATTTTGTGAAGGGTCTGCATGATTAAAGGCAGACTAATATTTTACTTTAAAATTTAACTAACAAACCAAGAATTACAAGACATATAACAAAACAAATAAAGACAAGCTGCACTTTCAGTGGCAATGTCCAATTCAACATCTATAATAATTTATAGATAATCTCTCTATCTCTATCTCTATCTCTATCTATCTATCTATATATATAGTATACATACAGGGGAGCTGGGATCCTCGGAGGACTGGATATGTCAGCACTGACACAGTAACTCATATTATAAGAGCATAACATTACTTCCCTTGATTTAACTTCAACACTTCTCACAATATATCCGAGCATCTTGTTGGCCTTTCTTATAGTTTCCCCACATTGTCTAGATGAAGACATTTCTGAGTCAACATAAACTCCTAGGTCTTTTTCATACTTCCCTTCTTCAATTTCAGTATCTCCCATATGATATTTATAATGCACATTTTTATTGCCTGCATGCAATACGTTACACTTTTCTCTATTAAATGTCATTTGCCATGTGTCTGCCCAGTTCTGAATTATAATACAGGGGACCTGGGATCCCCGCAGGACTGGATATGTCAGCACTGACACAGTAACTCATAATATAATACAGGGGAGCTGGGATCCTCACAGGACTGGATATGTCAGCACTGACACAGTAACTCATAATATAATACAGGGGAGCTGGGATCCTCACAGGACTGGATATGTCAGCACTGACACAGTAACTCATAATATAATACAGGGGAGCTGGGATCCTCACAGGACTGGATATGTCAGCACTGACACAGTAACTCATAATATAATACAGGGAGCTGGGATCCTCACAGGACTGGATATGTCAGCACTGACACAGTAACTCATAATATAATACAGGGGAGCTGGGATCCTCACAGGACTGGATATGTCAGCACTGACACAGTAACTCATAATATAATACAGGGAGCTGGGATCCTCACAGGACTGGATATGTCAGCACTGACACAGTAACTCATAATATAATACAGGGGAGCTGGGATCCTCACAGGACTGGATATGTCAGCACTGACACAGTAACTCATAATATAATACAGGGGAGCTGGGATCCTCACAGGACTGGATATGTCAGCACTGACACAGTAACTCATAATATAATACAGGGGAGCTGGGATCCTCACAGGACTGGATATGTCAGCACTGACACAGTAGTTCAGTCAATAATAAAGACATATAACATAAGGAGAGCAGATCTGGCTGGTGTGTCTATCTGTGTGTGTCTCACTGTCTCTATTCCCTGACAGTCTATCTGTGTGTGTCTCACTGTCTCTATTCCCTGACAGTCTATCTGTGTGTGTCTCACTGTCTCTATTCCCTGACAGTCTATCTGTGTGTGTCTCACTGTCTCTATTCCCTGACAGTCTATCTGTGTGTGTCTCACTGTCTCTATTCCCTGACAGTCTATCTGTGTGTGTCTCACTGTCTCTGTACCCTGACAGTCTATCTGTGTGTATCTCACTGTCTGTATTCCCGACAGCTCTGGGGACCCAGCCCTCAGTCTCTATGGACTCTACACAAGGACAGCAGACCCGGCTGGTGTGCAGATCAGAGGGGTGGTACCCTGAACCTGAAGTGATCTGGAGAGACAGGGATGGAAACAATGTGACATCACTGTCCAACACAACAGTGCTGAGGGACAGTCAGGGGCTCCTCACTGTCAGCAGCTACATCAAAATCAAACAGCAGTCCAACGTGTTCTCCTGTCTGGTTAGAAGTAAAACACCAAAACCAGACTGGGAATCCAAACTCCACATATCCAGTGAGTATCACATGTTTGTGGATTGAGCCTGACTGACACTGACCATAGATTACAGTCATCATGATGGGGCATCAACATCTGAATCAAACACATGAACTAGTGGACCAGTCAATATCTGAATCAAACACATGAACTAGTGGACCAGTCAATATCTGAATCAAACACATGAACTAGTGGGCCAGTCAATATCTGAATCAAACACATGAACTAGTGGGCCAGTCAATATCTGAATCAAACACATGAACTAGTGGGCCAGTCAATATCTGAATCAAACACATGAACTAGTGGACCAGTCAATATCTGAATCAAACACATGAACTAGTGGATCAGTCAATATCTGAATCAAACACATGAACTAGTGGACCAGTCAATATCTGAATCAAACACATGAACTAGTGGGCCAGTCAATATCTGAATCAAACACATGAACTAGTGGGCCAGTCAATATCTGAATCAAACACATGAACTAGTGGACCAGTCAATATCTGAATCAAACACATGAACTAGTGGACCAGTCAATATCTGAATCAAACACATAAACTAGTGGGCCAGTCAATATCTGAATCAAACACATGAACTAGTGGACCAGTCAATATCTGAATCAAACACATGAACTAGTGGACCAGTCAATATCTGAATCAAACACATGAACTAGTGGGCCAGTCAATATCTGAATCAAACACATGAACTAGTGGACCAGTCAATATCTGAATCAAACACATGAACTAGTGGACCAGTCAATATCTGAATCAAACACATGAACTAGTAGACCAGTCAATATCTGAATCAAACACACTGACTCCATCTTAATGTCTGTAACACAGGGAGGGTGTGTGGAATGGACTCACTATGAGGGGGTGTGGTCAGTGTTGGGAGGGGTGTGTGGAATGCTCACTATGAGGGGTGTGGTCAGTGTTGGGAGGGGTGTGTGGAATGCTCACTATGAGGGGGTGTGGAATGCTCACTATGAGGGGGTGTGGTCAGTGTTGGGAGGGGTGTGTGGAATGCTCACTATGAGGGGTGTGGTCAGTGTTGGGAGGGGTGTGTGGAATGCTCACTATGAGGGGTGTGGTCAGTGTTGGGAGGGGTGTGTGTGTTCCAGTGTGTTGAGCTGCTGTGTTGTTTTCCAGGTGATTTTTTCCCAGGAGTCTCTGGATGGATGGTGGCTTTCTCCTTGACTTTAGCTCTCAGTATTGGAGCCATTCCTCTGCTGGCTATTCAATGGAGAAGAATGGATGGTAGGAACTTTATCATTATCATGAGGCATTTCATATAGCTCTGTGCATTTTAAACATGTCAAACAGGTTTACAATAATATGGACTGTTCTGTTTTTCTACTAGCCATGGAGAGAAAGCTTGAGCCTATGGGTAAGTAAAGCACTTAATGAAGAGATGCTGAAAACCCATTCCAGGTTTCTGCAGCAGTATCTTAAACTACCACACCCATAAATAAAGACACCCCTGGACCGGAAATCCAACTCATTAGAAATCATTATAAATATATGTTCTGCAAGTTTAACAACACATGCATTTTTTCTCCATATTAAAATGACTCTGGTTTTAAAGATTGTATTTTAGAATTGCTCAGAACCTCCTGCCAGTGCATCTACTGCAGTTCTGTCTGATTCATTTTAATCTGTACTGGAGCTGATATAACCACACACTGTTCTGTCTGATTCATTTTAATCTGTACTGGAGCTGATATAACCACACACTGCTCTGTATGATTCATTTTAATCTGTACTGGAGCTGAAATAACCACACACTGTTCTCTCTGATTCATTTTAATCTGTACTGGAGCTGAAATAACCACACACTGTTCTGTCTGATTCATTTTAATCTGTACTGGAGCTGAAATAACCACACACTGTTCTGTCTGATTCATTTTAATCTGTACTGGAGCTGAAATAACCACACACTGTTCTGTCTGATTCGTTTTTTTAGCTGCTCTGCGCCTTCGTAAGGAACTTGGTAAGAATTGTTTTATAGGGGTGGGGGGTGGGGGTGATTTGCTGATTTAGACAGTTTTTTTGTACATCGGTTCTGACCAGTGTAAAATGATAAGGCTCTAAATCTTTTGAAAAAACCTTATGAGGATCTCTGTTTGGATCGCAAAGGCAGACTTTGGGTGAAAATGATTACGAGGCCACTCCCCAATGAAAGTGATAATGAGGCCACTCCCCAATGAAAGTGATAATGAGGCCACTCCCCAATGAAAGTGATAACGAGGCCACTCCCCAATGAAAGTGATAATGAGGCCACTCCCCAATGAAAATGATAATGAGGCCACTCCCCAATGAAAGTGATAAATAGGCCACTCCCCAATGAAAGTGATAATGAGGCCACTCCCCAATGAAAGTGATAATGAGGCCACTCCCCAATGAAAATGATAATGAGGCCACTCCCCAATGAAAGTGATAATGAGGCCACTCCCCAATGAAAGTGATAATGAGGCCACTCCCCAATGATAATGAGGCCACTCCCCTATGAAAATGATAATGAGGCCACTCCCCAATGAAAATGATAATGAGGCCACTCCCCAATGAAAATGATAATGAGGCCACTCCCCAATGATAATGAGGCCACTCCCCAATGAAAATGATAATGAGGCCACTCCCCAATGAAAGTGATAATGAGGCCACTCCCCAGTGAAAATGATAATGAGGCCACTCCCCAATGAAAGTGATAATGAGGCCACTCCCCAATGAAAATGATAATGAGGCCACTCCCCAATGAAAATGATAATGAGGCCACTCCCCAATGAAAATGATAATGAGGCCACTCCCCAATGAAAATGATAATGAGGCCACTCCCCAATGAAAATGATAATGAGGCCACTCCCCAATGAAAATGATAATGAGGCCACTCCCCAGTGAAAATGATAATGAGGCCACTCCCCAATGACAATGATAATGAGGCCACTCCCCAATGACAATGATAATGAGGCCACTCCCCAGTGAAAATTATGAAAAAATTATGAAAGCAAAGTACCACAATCACTTCAGCCCACGAGGCGAGTCCAGTGCACTACTCCATGTGTGCTTGCAGACCATTTCTCTACTGGACCTGCTCAAGGATATCTTATGACAGTCACAGTTAGACTAGCTGCTTAATGCAGAGTGTGCTCTATTATTCAGTGTTATTCAATAGATGATTCTACACCTCAGTGTTCAGAAAGTAATCCAGCTCTCTTCTTTCACAGAGTCTGTAAAGCGAGAGGTCCTTAAATCAGGTATGTAGAGTGTGTGTAAATCCACAGCCTGACTCACCCCAGCGCAGCCCTGCCGGTTAGTGTGTGCTACACATCTTCTGAACTGTAGAAAGTACAGGAGGAGTGATTGTAAAATAATGCTCTCTTTATTTCTGTGTTCTAGAATGGAAGTGGATCCTCAGCTCAGCAGGTATGTGTCTCTTCAATGGATTCCTTTCACAGTGGAGGGTAAAAGAACAGCGAGGAGCCCCGTCTCACTCACTGTGTTTACATCTATATTTACATTCTGCCCCATTTAAACCTCTGTGCACTCCCAGCTCAGCTAACGCCAGCCTCGTGTGCCTCCCAAAGGTAACATTGAAAAGGAGAGGAGAAAGTGTGTTTAGTAATAATGCCCCAGATTGTGATTGTGATTGTGAAATGTCTTCATCTAGACAATGTGGGGAAGCTATAAAAAAGGCCAACAAGATGCTCGGATATATTGTGAGAAGCGTTGAATTTAAATCAAGGGAAGTAATGTTAAAACTTTACAATGCATTAGTAAGACCTGACCTAGAATATTGTGTTCAGTTCTGGTCACCTTGTTACAAAAAGGATATTGCTGCTCTAGAAAGAGTGCAAAGAAGAGCAACCAGAATTATCCCAGGTTTAAAAGGCATGTCGTATGCAGACTAAAATAATTGAATCTATTCAGTCTTGAACAAAGAAGACTACGCGGCGATCTGATTCAAGCATTCAAAATCCTAAAAGGTATTGACAATGTCAACCCAGGGGACTTTTTTGACCTGAAAAAAGAAACAAGGACCAGGGGTCACAAATGGAGATTAGATAAAGAGGCATTCAGAACAGAAAATAGGAGGCACTTTTTTACACAGAGAATTGTGAGGGTCTGGAACCAACTCCCCAGTAATGTTGTTGAAGCTGACACCCTGGGATCCTTCAAGAAGCTGCTTGATGAGATTCTGGGATCAATAAGCTACTAACAACCAAACGAGCAAGATGGGCTGAATGGCCTCCTCTCGTTTGTAAACTTTCTTATGTTCTTAAGAATAAAATGTAGCAAGTATTGGCGGACTGTCAATCAAAACAGAAATTCACAAATCAGAGCTAACAGATTGCCTTCCGGTAGGCGGGATGTAGAGCGAGAGCTCTGACAATAGGGCGGTGTTAAGGTCATGTGATCGCCTTGCTGGCAGATGTAAACAGTGTGTTCAGTATTTTATAAAATTACAATATGTCGAATCCGCTCCCAAAGAAGACGTTTTGCAAAGTATAAAGAACACAACAGGCAGCTGCAGGAGTTTGAATGCGTTTGAACCGCGGGCTCAGCTTTGAGGAGCTGGAATGGGTTTGTTCTTTTGTAGAAACGTTTTCATACTAACTTTTGTACTTAACATTCATTAAAAAATTAAATTGATGCCTATGATGAATACGTTTTTGTGACTAATTAGCTATTAACATTTAAAACATTGAGTACTTTGATGTGTGTTTCAATATTAACTAAATCAAGTTGTCACATACCAGTAATTGATTTATTAAAATGTTTGGATATACTGCTATTTTATTGATTACTGGCTTGTTCACAGTCATCTTAAAATAACGGTAGAATATGTTTTGTTGGGTTTATTTATAATGTTACAGGTTTAAACATATAGAATGTTATTCATTTGACATTTTCCCAAGGAGTGCTAATAGTGGGCCGCAGTGCCTAATGCAGCTGAACAGGTGGGCCTCGGGTAAAAGAGTTTTGGAACTCGTGGTTTAGAGTACTTGCAGTTACGCACTTTCCAAAAGATGGCCGAATTCCGGCTTCCGCCCACCGTCGAGTCGACCCATTTATGGGGAAGTGTTCTACCAGCCTTGCCCTGCGCTCTTTCGGATCGGCAGTGAGATTTACAGCAACTATTCTCTTTATCACAGTATTGTAGCAGTATGTACAATTTCCCATTAACAACCTAACAGCAAAATTAAATCAGAATGTTATCCATACACAGTAAAGTGACTTGCCTCCTTGTGCTCCGTCTTTCAGGTGAGACGTAATTGTAAGTGACTTTGCAGCTGATGCATAGTTCACACACCCTAGTCTCTGTAAGTTGCCTTGGATAAAGGCGTCTGCTAAATAATGTGTGTGTACGGACAGACAGGCTCCAGATTGTGAAACTCGCCTGGAACTATGTATTTATTATGATAAGGAAATTGGGAGAGGACAAAAAAAGAGATGGAAAAGAGATGGGGGTTGGAGAGGAAAATGGAGTTAGTGCTGCTTAGTGCTTAGAGGCACCTCTAGTATAGAACTGTCTCCTGGGATATGCAGCCCCATTAAGGATAAGGGACAGATTGCAGTTTAATTTGAACTATTGTTCACATGCCCCTCCCCTTTTTCAAAAATTGTTTAACTCAGATTATTAAGAGTATCAGAATCTGGAGCTTCCTGTTCTCAATGAGGATGCATATCCCAGGTATATACTATATGTTACACTTTTACATACAGCTCTGGACAAACCCTAACCCTATCCTCTCCCTCTCTCCACACTACCTCTGCTCTGTTCAAGCCCTAACCCTATCCTCTCCCTCTCTCCACACTACCTCTCCTCTGTTCAAGCCCTAACCCTATCCTCTCCCTCTCTCCACACTACCTCTCCTCTGTTCAAGCCCTAACCCTATCCTCTCCCTCTCTCCACACTACCTCTCCTCTGTTCAAGCCCTAACCCTATCCTCTCCCTCTCTCCACACTACCTGTCCTCTGTTCTTCTCTTTCACTCTCTCCTGTTCTCTTCAATGAGGATACATATCCCAGGTATATACTATGTGTTACTGTGGCGGAGTGTCCCGCCCCTATATATTTATTTATTATTATTTGTATTTTTGTTTGCGGCGCAGATCAAAGCACCGCATATTTGTTGTTGTTTTTATATTAAAAACCTTGTGAGGATGCGTGGCTGATCAGCAACTGATTATTTAACTAGCTGACAGTCACGCATCCTTACTAAACACGTGGAGACTGTGGCCGAGGGGTAATAAGATAATTAACAGCTAGTTAACCCCTCGGCCAGAGTATAAGAACCTGCAGCTGTCCGTGCTGTGAGGAGAGAGTGTACAGAGGAGAGTACGGGGAGCGGAGAGAGCGAGGAGAATAAAATAAACAACTGCTAAGTATCGTGCTGGGTTAAAACCAGCACGCTTATTTGTTTCTATTTGTTTGGCCAACGCGCCTTTTTATTTTGTGGTTTGTTTAAATCTTTTGTTTTGTTTTATGATTTAATAAATACGCTGAGTGCAGTAGCGTTCAGCTTCACCCGCCCATCCACTGTTTTGGTTCTGTTACTTCCTGGTCCGTGACGTCACCACACCTCACCACTGCAAGTCATCCTGTCACAGTTACACTTTTACATATATCTAGAAAAGCACTTATCTAATTGTGATGAAACTAGGTACAGGCATTCTTTAGCACAAATTATTAATGTTCATAATGTGGATCTGTTATCCCCTCTCCTTCTCCCCCTTACATCTCTTTCAATATTTTCTTCTTACCTCTCCCTTTTTCCTTGTATTTCCCTCAGTAACTACCACTTTCTATTCTCTCTCCTGTTCTCAACATGGATGCATGTTGGGGCAGCAGTGTAGAGTAGTGGTTAGGGCTCTGGACTCATGACCGGAGTGTTGTGGGTTCAATCCCTGGTGGGTGACACTGCTGCTGTACCCTTGAGCAAGGTACTTTACCTAGATTGCTCCAGTAAAAACCCAACTGTATAAATGGGTAATTGTATGTAAAAATAATGTGTAAAAAATAATGTAATTGTATGTAGAAATAATGTGATATCTTGTAACAATTGTAAGTCGCCCTGGATAAGGGTGTCTGCTAAGAAATAAATAATAATAATGCATATCTCAGATGACAGGTATATACTATAGGTTATTATTATTATTTATTTCTTAGCAGACGCCCTTATCCAGGGCGACTTACAATTGTTACAAGATATCACATTATTTTTACATACAATTACATTATTTCTTACACATTATTTTTACATACAATTACCCATTTATACAGTTGGGTTTTTTTACTGGAGCAATCTAGGTAAAGTACCTTGCTCAAGGGTACAGCAGCAGTGTCCCCCCACCTGGGATTGAACCCACGACCCTCCGGTCAAGAGTCCAGAGCCCTAACCACTACTCCACACTGTTACACGCTTTTACTTCCTAGAGTTTGTTCTAGCTCTATTTCTAATGCCACGTATGTTTGTTCCTATTACTATTTCCTATGTCTTTGACTGAACCCTGATACAGCACAGCCCTGACTCTCGCTCCTCTCTCCCTCTTCCACTGTGACTCTGGACCCTGATACAGCACA
The DNA here is from genome assembly GCA_030684275.1 of Acipenser oxyrinchus oxyrinchus. Lineage (NCBI taxonomy): Eukaryota > Metazoa > Chordata > Actinopteri > Acipenseriformes > Acipenseridae > Acipenser > Acipenser oxyrinchus. The sequence goes on along the minus strand of CM060303.1, from coordinate 2,376,492 downwards.
GCCCTGACTCCCTCCTTCCTCCTTCCCTCTTCCACTGTGACTCTGAACCCTGATACAGCACAGCCCTGACTCTCCCTCCTTCCTCCTTCCCTCTTCCACTGAGACTCTGGACCCTGATACAGCACAGCCCTGACTCCTTCCTCTCTCCCTCTTCCACTGTGACTCTGAACCGTGATACAGCACAGCCCTGACTCTCACTCCTCTCTCCCTCTTCCACTGTGACTCTGGACCCTGATACAGCACAGCCCTGACTCACTCCTCTCTCCCTCTTCCACTGTGACTCTGGACCCTGATACAGCACAGCCCTGACTCCCTCCTCTCTCCCTCTTCCACTGTGACTCTGGACCCTGATACAGCACAGCCCTGACTCTCGCTCCTCTCTCCCTCTTCTCCTCTTTATTCCACGCCACTCTCTCTTCTTTCATTTATTATTATTATTATTATTATTATTATTATTATTAATAATGTCTCCTCTCTGCTACACAGTTGATGTGACTCTGGACCCTGACACAGCACACCCCGAGCTCATCCTGTCTGCAGATGGGAAACGAGTGAGACGGGGAGAGACACAGCAGGATCTCCCTGACAATCCAGAGAGATTTGATTACTGGTGGTGTGTGCTGGGCAGAGAGGGCTTCACCTCAGGGAGATGCTACTGGCAGGTGCAGGTGGAGGGGAATAGATACTGGAGATTAGGAGTCAGCAGAAAATCTGCTGGGAGGAAGGGGAAGTTCCTCATGAGCCCCCAGCAGGGTTACTGGACTGTGCTGAGGAGTGGAAAGCAGTTCACTGCTCTCACTGACACCCGGACCCCCCTCCCCCTGAGCCTGAAGCCCAAGAAGCTGGGAGTGTATCTGGATTATGAGGAAAGGCAGCTCTCCTTTTACAATGTGGAGACCAGATCTCACATTTACACTTTCACTGACATGGAGTTCAAACCCAATGAGAAACTCTATCCATTCTTCTGTAATTGGGACAGGTATGCAGACCTTGTGCTGGAGTCCCCTGACCCTGACCCTGTCAGCGCTGCAGATTAAACACACATTGCTGTCTGAACAGGAAACTATTCAAACAGCTGAGATGATCGTTAAGACCTTATCATTGTTAACACTGGCTGTGTTTACAAGCAAGAGGGAAACTGTGTGGTAAAGTTATAATATGACACAGTTCTTAGAAGGAAACGACACTGTCAAGAATTCTCGCACATACTCTTTTTATTTATATATGCTCTGAGCACACTCTTGAACACGGGAGACGTTCAAGGAGGACAGAGATGTTTTAAACTCCTTTAAGTGGTTTTGTTCGTGCACTGGGCGGGCTATATGTCCAGACAACTTTTTAATATTCAAGAAAATCACACAGACTCATTTAATTTGAAGTTTTAATGAATCAGAGCAGTAGTAGTGCTCTTTTCGGTTTATTAAATGCTTATGTTAAAAATTGGATTGGTTGGTTGCGCAGAGCACCGTAAATCCCAAGTAAAAAGCAGCCTGGGTGTTTCCAGTGCCTTTACAGGTTTAACAGCATTAATACTTCAATACAGTAATACAGATATGGTTAATTATATGCTTGGCTCTTAGGCTATGCATGCATAAAGCTAAAAACTCCCACCTCCAAATTCTAGAACATTTCAATATACAGTATATCACTCTCTTTAGACTAAAACATAACTTCTATACCTTATAGGAATGCATCAATATAAAAGCGATATTCCATTCAAATATATGCTTCAAATATATGTTTTTCAGAGGTCTTCAGAGCATGGACCACACAACTTGTAGTTAGCAAGTCACTTGGTACTTTGTAACAAACTTACCTAGTGTACAATAACAAAATCTGGCAAATATCCAGGTTGGTAGAACAAGCAATATCATGTAAAACTATAGTAGAAGAAACTACACAGTATATCTCGAGATAACCCTTCAAGGAGCATACAAACACTGCAATGCTAATAAACATGGCAATTGGAAAAGACAAACATATATATTGTGAGGGAGTGTACATTCCGTATCAAACTTGGGCAGCTGTGGGGCCCTGAGTGTAAAGAATGCACACTCCAGCTGGGTGAACGATGGTATAACTCTTTGAGAAGGTGTTTAAACAAACAAAGGTAAGAAAGTGTGAAAAGACAACATAAACCAACTGGATGGTAAACAAGGGGTGGCGATAATGTAAAAGGTGTAAAAGTAAAATCAGAATTATCAAAGGAACATAAAGGGGATATTATAGGTTGGTTAAGATAGGTTAAACCGCAAACTTGGGTTTAAAAAGATTTAATGTTATGTTGGGTTGTAAAAGGTATGTCATTATATTGGATAGGGTATATGGAGGCATTAAGACCCTGAGGATGAAACTGATGTGAGGATGCTCTCCAATATAGGTTAATTGATTAATTGTTTAATTGACTGGGAGTTAAGAGTGGTAAGGTTGAGGAGGGGGAGGGGGAGGGTGCGTGTTTCCTTCTAAGTTCTGTTTTCCTTGGATTTATTATTGCCTACTACACACCACAAGGACATTATACTGAAAGACAGCAGCAAAATGTTAACTGTACACAGTTGCAATTGTTATATACCAGTGTATTTGTAATTAAAAGTTTCAGTACCAGTCTTGATATCAAACGCACCCAAAAAGTAACAAAACAAAAATAAAACAAACAAAAAAAGTTCCAGAAAAAATAACACAAAAATCCAGCAACCCAAATAAGAACGCTCTTCAACAACAACCTGAATGACCATCCAAAAAATATGTGTAATCCAAGCTGCAGCAAAAAATAGAAAAGGATGGATCTCACCCGGTCGTGATGAATCCTTATGAAGGTCCTCCAGTTCATACCATGCTGTGAGTCGCCACTTGCTTGAAAATGTTTGCTCTTGATCCCTTGTAACGTAACAGCAATAATAAAGTATCAAAGTAAATATGTAAATCAAACCAACTGAATGATATAGGTCACAAAACGTGAGTATTGCCCAACGCGAACTGAGCAGCGTGTGAGAATAGCTATTGCACTAGTATTAGTCGACCCGATATAGAAACTGGTTAAAAAACAAAACAATGTTGTTTGACTAAACAAAGACGAGAAGCATGCTAAACACAGACTAACTCTTTTTTGTTTCTGCCATTTGAACAGGTTGCCTATAAATTCTCTTTCTCCTCACTCCCTCTTTTCTTCTCTCTTTTTAAAGACTTTCAAAACCTTTTTTATACCTGTGGCAATGTGCCCCGCCCCTGTGTACATTTGTGTGTTTATATGTTGTATGTAGTGTGTTAATGTTGGTGTATTGTAGTTGGTACACAGGATATAATGTGGTTAATCAGCACAAGTGTTTAAAATGTATAATTGTATTTAGGCAAGGGGATTGCACTATCACTTCACGTGCATTTAAAGTATTTAATATGTGAGCACGAGGTTGCACGTAATTAATTCACGTGCTTGGATTCAAGTGAATAATTAATTAGTCATTGAATCCCAGCACAACAGTATATATAGATGCACGTTTTACTCACTCGGGGTTGTGTGTTCAGGGCGAAAGAATGGGAGAGAGTGAGGAGATAATTAAAGAGAATAATCAGTTACTACGTGTTGTTAGAGGACCAGCACGGTACCTGTTTGTTTAGTGTTTGTCCCTGTGTGTCAGTGTCTGTTCGTTTTTTTTGTCTGTTTATTTTGGCTAAAGTGCCGTGTCCTGTGTTTTCTTAAAACCTTTTTTATTTATAATAAACCGGCGCAAGCAAGCGCCTTCATCATTTCATCTCATCAGTCCTGTGTGTTATTCATTTCCTGGATCTGACGGCACCACTCAGCCAGCAGTGTGACAATACCCTATTGGTCTCGAGCTCTAAAACAAAGGAAGCTCCGCCCCCAGTTATGGAAAACAGGGCCAAAATACCTAACGTGAATTAGCTATGAAAATAGCGTTTTATCCCAAATATAAACAGGGTACTCAGCACACGAACTAAAACAAAGATTGCCCCGAGTTTATTTTTAAACCAGGCAAGGATATCGATTATATATATATATACACATACACATATAGCAATATATTAAGAAGCTAATTAAAACGCTGTAATGAAAGAACTGGATTGCCTGGCCAGGCTTACTGGCATTCACTTAAGAATGTGCAGGTGCTACGCCTCTTGCAGCACATTGTGTGGCGGTTGCCACAACTTGACTGGGGTTTTAACTCCATTGAATACCTCAGAAGTCCCAAGTAAATCTAATCATCACTCATCTCTGACGTTTCTTATCTTTAGGTTAATTATACATTCTAGAAGGATCTGGTCAACTCCTTTTTCAAAACTGATTGAATATAACTTGTTGCCAAAAAACATTGAAACATGATTTTATTGCTCTCTTTTTCCAACTCCTCTTTTTTCTAAAAAGTCATATGGACCAAAGTTCACAGAATCCTTGCTATAATATAATACAAGTATATGTGTATATATGAGAGGTGTTTTCAATATGTAAAACCAACCCTTTGATTAAATTAAGCTGAGTCAAAAATATATGTCCCTCCTAGCTGCATATTATGTTACCTTTTCAGCGTGTTGTCAATGGGTCAGTTTAACTTCATATATACATGTGTGTTAACAAAGTATTTAACAAAGACTGCCTTTGAATAAGCATGCAGTGGTCAGTTCAATTAGTTTCATTTAAATTTAAGCTGTAATGAAACATGTTAAGTATAATAGCCTTATTTAACTGTGCCATTCTCGGACCAAGCTTGACCTCTCTCTCGGTTTCAAAAAATTCACCTGCACAACAGGTTTCAGACACCCTGTGTTTAAATAACAAACTCCACTGTAAGCACTTTTCCAAATTCACCGTGTAGCAGGGCGGTAGTAAGCCCTGCTGATTAAATGTATTTGTTTATTTTTAGAACGGGGTTTCCCCCTCCACCCCTGTGTAGGGTATTTGTTTTGTATTATGATTTAGTTATTATATTTATATGATGGCGAAGCGCTGCGTGTTTTGTTATTGTTTTGTTGTTTATAAATGTGACGGCGTAGCCATGTTTGTTTTGTTGTTATTTTTGGTTTGTAGCGTGGATGGGTAGCCCCATCCACATTAATTTAAAAAAACCCGTGCAGATTGTGGCTGAGCGGTAACAGAATAATTGCTAGCTAGTTAAACCCCTCGGCCACAGTATAAAAAGCCTGCAGCTCTCCAGCTCGTGGTGGGTGTTTGGCGCAAACCCAACACAGCGCATCACCCAAAGAACACCATCCCTACTGTGAAGCACGGTGGTGGCAGCATCATGTTATGGGGATGTTTCTCATCGGGTTTGTAACCAGGAGGTACCCGGTTCAAATCCCACCTCAGCCACTGACTCATTGTGTGACCCAGAGCAAGTCATTTAACCTTGTGGTCTGTCTTTCAGGTGAGATGTAATTGCAAGTGACTCTGCAGCTGATGCACAGTTCACACACCCTAGTCTCTGTAAACTTTCTTATTTTCTTATGTTCTTAAAGCATCTCCTGTATTGTGTGCTCATTGCAACATTACAAAAAAAAGGACACGGGAAACATTTAACAGTCATTTCCTATATCCGTAGTGTTTTAAAATCAATATGAATATTGTTTGTTGGTTTCACAGTTGCCCTGTGCAGACCAACACTGTTTGAGGATGCTGCTGATAGAATTTAAAGCAGAGCAAATTAGAAAAGTTTATTCTTTGCTTCTGAATAGTGAAATGTGTAAAGGCGTTATCTTTCAGCAACATGATATACACTTTTTATAGAATGCCATTGACACAAAAAACTATTAAGCATTAAAAATTACATTTTAGTGGCAGTGATTATTTATATGTAGTCTATTGCTAATAGACTTAGCTGTGCTTTTTAATACATAAACTAAAAATGTCTAAATTGTTGTCCAAAAATAAACAGCTAATGTTGATTCCCCAAAAGCACCAGCTCTATTACTGTCCAACAGGAAAAGTCTGAGGCAACTTCATTGTGCAGATGATCCACTGTAGGAATATTTGCAACAACAAGTACACATTTACTGTATAAAGTTTTGTAGTAATTATGGAAAGGTTTCAGCATGAATGCAAAATTAGTAAATTCCTTTTGTTTGCAAACTTTTCATGTTTTACAGTATATTAACAGTATAAAGCTCTGCTATCATGGGGCTGTCATAATAATTGCATATACAGCCATCTAACCATTCACACACTGATAGAAATTATACTTCAATGCCATTACACTGAAGCAGAACTCCAGCATACAACCACAAGCTTGGAGTTTCTCAGCAAAGCAGATCCACTACTTCAAATGCATTCAAAATTAAAACAGCGTTTGCTCCAGTGCAGAGTTTGCACCACTTGAAATAAAACAAAGACTTGTGTTTGCGGTACAAGAATTGAGGCCATTCTAGTTAGATGAAGGACACATTGCTGCCACACCCATGAAGATATTGTTAGTTTTAGTTTCTTTTCAACCATTCACTTCTGTATCTTATACTGTACTCAATGACATTGGCACAGTAATGCCATTTATAATTAAATAAATTAAATAATATTACATCTGTTATGGGCAGCTTTGTTTGCATCACACATATACGTGTTCAGAGAAAAAGCTTGGTATATATTTCCAATGTGTCCCTTCTCAGTAGAATGACCCTGTAAATCCTCACAGCATGACAAGTGAGATTCATTTCCAATTCAGGGGCAGGAGTGGAGCTGAATCCCAGGGCTCTTCAGTTCATTCTGAAAGAATGGTTCTGTCTCCTTCAGTTTGACACGCTCCCCTTCTCAGTGTCTCTGGATTCAGGCTGGCTCTCACTCCTGATGACCCCCTTCATTTACTGCAAGGTGAGAGAGAGAGACAAGGAATCAGACAGCTCTCCCCACACTCAAACAAGCAGGGTGGAGAGGTGAGGGACTGGGAGGGAGGGAGGAGAGGTGAGGGACTGGGAGGGAGGGAGGCTGGCTCTAGTGGTTAGAGCTAAAGGACTCCTGTAAGTGCAACGTTCGTGCACTGGACTTGCAACGTATCCAGATGATTTTCAATAATCAAGAAGCTCACACAAACTTATTTGTTTTGACGAATCAGAGTAGAATCAGTCCTCCTTCAGTTTATTAAATGCTTAAAAATGGATTAAGTAGTTACAGACTACATCGAATCCCAACAGACAGGCAATGTGGGAGGTCCATTATAGCATTAATACTTCAATACGTTTATGGTTATAACATGTTTTGCTCTTAAGCTATGCATGCATGAAGCTAAAAACACCCACCGCTAAATCCTAGAACATCCAATATATATATATATATATATATATATATATATATATATATATATATATATATATATATATATATATATATCACCCTCTTAGACTAAAACATAAGTCATATACCTTATAACAACGCATCAATATAAAAGAGATATAGATTCAAAATAGTTCTTACCTTCCAAGATATATATATATATGGAAGTGTAGAATATAATGTAAGGACAGGAACTGTCTTCAAAGGCAAAGACTTCTAAATACGACACCAACAGCAATCAGCTCGATCAGAGATCTTCAGAGCATGGATCACATCAGCTTGTGGTTAGCAAGTTGAGTGACACTTGACTAGGATTTTACCTTGGTTTTTATAGAGTTTTTGCTTCGCTTTTTACGTCAGAAGTCATAATTAACTCTTAAGCATTAATACGCCTTGACAGCTCATGTCCTTCAAGTGAATAACATTTTCAAAACACCCGGTAACTCCTTCTATAAAATGAATTAGCCATCATTAGTAGAAGAGTCTTCTGTAAGCATTTTCTCAGACGTATGGCATAACATGGTCCTATGCTATGGCTCCCCCTCACTTGTTTTTACCAGGTCTTCATTAATTTCTATGATTTAATGAAGTCATATGTAGTTCAAAACTGACTCCTTTCCTGTACTAGGAGGTATTTCTTATATGTAAAAGATCACTCATTGTAAAAACCTTGGATTTCAATCCCCCCAAACATTAAAACTTACATTAGCTGCCAAAAAATTATTTCCTTCAATTGCCCACGTGCCTGGTACCATTTCGTTTCAAGCAAAGACCAGGTTAACAAATTAATTACATTCTCTTTGGCAGATCCTACTATATGCCTGACACAGACTCGTACAATTCTGCTTTGACTTTACTTTTACTTTAAGTTAATTTCTGCACTATATTCTCTTATTTTCAAACTTAACAGTTCTTCTGTTTAAATAATACATTTAGACTTATAGTCTGTTTGAATTATTCTGGAATACCTGTGTTTAGCTTAAAGACTACTTTCAGATCAAGTTTACTTCTCTAAATAAGAGACTTGGCTGTGAACATTTGAGTTAATTAACACTAGAAGCCCCACGGGGGTCATTTTGGCGGTTTTTGGTTTTAAAATGTAATTTTCTCCAGTCGTGTAACACATATGGGGCTGTGCGTTCATGTTGGCAAGTGCAATAAAAATAAAACTTCGAACAGCTGTGCCCTGAGCAGAAAGGCGGCGTGGAGAACCGCATTATCTGTATTGATTGTGAACAGCCTTAGACTCAAGGTTAAGGAATACCATTTTGTCTAAAAAAAAAGAAAAAAAGAATTTTTTTTTTTAATAACTTGTGCTGTTTGCTTCTGTAAGACGTTTTCTTCTAGTTTATTTATCTATGTTGTTCAGTCGCTTTTGTGCATCTGATAATAAACCAATTGCTGTTGAAAAGTTAAAAATGTATTGCTATCATTTCAGTTTTATAAACATGTATGTTGTAAACCTGTTCAGATGTTTATTTATTAACATTTTCTTTGATTTATAAAATAAATGTGTGTGTGTGTGTGTGTATATGTACGTATATAGAGGGCAGCAGTATGGAGTAGTGGTTAGGGCTCTGGACTCTTGACCGGTGGGTCGTGGGTTCAATCCCAGGTGGGGGACACTGCTGCTGCTGTACCCTTGAGCAAGGTACTTTACCTAGATTGCTCCAGTAAAAACCCAACTGCATAAATGGGTAATTCTATGTAAAAATAATGTGATATCTTGTAAGTCGCCCTGGATAAGGGTGCCTGCTAAGAAATAATAATAATATATAATATGCTTTGGTTTTTCAGATATTTATGTAACATACTCAATAAAAAAAGACTATTACATCCGACTGTTTCTCCATTCATTATACTACTTACAGTGTTTGAATACAGCCGTCAGAAAGACTGCTGCGGGGCTTCTAGGTATATCTCCGGTCCTCATAGTGTTTTGGTTTTTTTTTAAATTTATTTTTTATTTTAGTCGTTGCCAATTATTTTTTATTATTTTCTCCCCAATTTGGAATGGCCAATTATATATATATTTTTTTAAGCTCAGCTCATCGCTACCACCCCTCCGCTGACTCGGGAGGGCGAAGATGAACACACGCTGTCCTCCGAAGCGTGTGCCGTCAGCCGACCGCTTTTTTTCACACTGCGGACTCACCGTGCAGCCACCCAAGAGCTACAGCGTCAGAGGACAACGCAGCTCTCGGGCAGCTTACAGGCGAGCCCGCAGGCACCCGGACAGACTACAGGGGTCGCTGGTGCACGGTGTCGAGGACACCCTGGCTGACCTAACCCTCCCTCCCCCCGGGCGGCGCTCAGCCAATTGAGCGCAGCGCCCTGGAAGCTCCCGTCCTCGGTCGGCAAAGGAATAGCCTGGACTTGAACTCGCGACGTCCAGACTATAGGGCGCATCCTGCACTCCACGCGGAGCGCCTTTACTGGATGCACCACTCGGGAGCCCCAGGTCCTTCTAGTGTTAAATGAGATTCTTGTTTCTGCTTTTCTACTCAAGGTTATAAACCTCGGCACCAGTAGCTCAGACAAAGACAAGCTTAGCTCATTTCACAGGTGTTTTTTGGTCAGCGCGACCCCAACCAAGCTCCCTTTTTACTCAGACTTACAAAGATACAATCATATCTGTCACTGTTATAACATAATAAACAGGAATATAGAATGCTCTCACATAACTATAGGTTAATACAGAGCGTATTATAACTTCTTGTATGAACAGTGTGTTTTAACAATTTGTTTAGTATTTCTGCTGGCGTTATCTTCTTTAAAACACAGTACAGCTATTGCAACATTTTAACACACATGCAGTTTCACAAATGTTCAATTTGCATCCCAAAGATCAGCCTGCTTCCAGTAGCTGTCACAGTCTTGGGTCAGTTTCTGCTCTCAGTGAGTCTGTCAAAGCCACCACAGGTGTGTCATTAAAAGCCTGATACTTGCAAAAACTGAAATCTTGTTAGCAGAGCTTCCATCTCTACATGCCTATTTCCATCATCAGTGGGAAGACTTCAAATAAATTAAACTGTTTCTATCAAAGAGACATCTATCTCTGCTGCATACACCTTTCACTCAAAAAAGGTGATCGCACCTTGTGCAAGGGAAGACAGGTTTTAGGTTCATTTGTGACAAGCTGCTGGGGGAATACAGTCTGGCTATTGAGTGAAAGAGTGCATATCCCTGGCCACAGTGTATAATGATATCACAGTGTGCCAGTATTAATGTTAAAGCATGTCCTGCATTCATCTTAGTTATGTGTGCCATGGCATTCTCTTGCTTTTGTGGGTTCAAGTTCCACACAATGTTATTTTTAATATTATATTATAGAAATTAAAGACCAGCTTGGGAAGCGTAGTCAGCGTTATCTTTACTAATCTATTTGTCTTGTTTAGAAGTACTTTTCTGTTCCATCCTGGTGAATTTTAAAACTCTGTGGCCTCAACTGAGCACTCAGTCATGTCTAAATCCTAAATTCATCAGGTACACCACAGTGTAACCAAGAATGTGTTCTCCTGCACCACACTGCCCCTAGTGGAGGTAAGAAATACCACATTTACTCAAAGAGTAAGAAATGCCACACAGAGCAAATGAGGTTCTGTATCTCATATCTATCATGAGAGAGAGAGAGAGAGAGAGAGAGAGAGAGAGAGAGAGAGAGAGAGAGAGATTGTTGCAATGGAAAGAGCTTTAAGAGATTCTTACCTGCAGTTATTTTCACAGCTGAATACACAGTATCAGTCTCAGCAGGTTTGACTGGTAAGATAAACAGACTGTTAATACAAATAGGACAGTAAACACATTGGTTCAATATCTCCCAGTCTTTAAGCAGACAGGGACCCCCTTGGTGTTCAGGGGTTCCCCACAGACTGCGGGGTGTCTTCTGGTTTCAGAGCAGCTCAGCTCCGCAGTCCTCTTGCTCACCAAAGAGCTCAGAGGAGACACTCTTACACCATGAGAGCCAGGGGCAGCTGGACATGTGAACTGATATAGAAAACAAGCAGAAGCCACTCACACCTGTCATGGGTTACAATCACTGATCCTTTAGGGAATTGTGAAAGGGATGTTCAGCTTGGTAATTTAGAGACACAATTTACAGCGATTCTTACCTTTCTTTTTATTGTTGTGTTTGCTGGTGTCAATCGCGCAGTAAAATAATTCTTCAGAATCTGGAGGGGCATTTAAAAAAATGCAGTGTTAGCTTAAAAAAAGTTAGACTAAACAGCTTTTAGATAGAGTTAGGAACAGTTAGGAACAGTAAGCCATTTTAAACTGTCAGAATATATATTTTTTAAAATTTAAATTGCTTTTGTTTTGTTAAGTTATGTGCAAATTGTATTTCAGCATTTACTTGATTAATTATCTTCAATACTGGTTTCATGCAATTTTAGAAATTCATTTCAGTACCCAGCATTACTGTTATTATTGTGTGTGAATAATGTGTTGGTGTCTCCTCTGTGTGTCAGTAACTCACCAGGTTGCTGTGTTCGGCTGGAGAGCTCTACTCCCCCTGCTGCTTGGTCCTGGTTCTGATCCGAGCGTTCCCTGTGACAGTAGTGAGATACACCAGGCTTGATCAGTTTCACTTCAGCAATGATTCCACACTCCCGACCTCTATGTGCCTGTAACGGGGCGAGATCTGTGCTGGCTATCTGATGCATGCATGATCCTGTAGGGGAGGGGTCGGGAGCCCTGTAGGATCTGCCTGTCAATCATGGCGATGACACAGAGAGGTTGGGTGAGGGTGTGTTCTCTCCCTCTCTCTGAGTGGTGGGGAAGCAGCCTTGTGGGGGTGCCTGACCTATAAAAACTGTGCTTTGTTATTCCTCAGCTCCGCCCCTTCTAGGAAGACTAACAGTGACAGTCCTGGTCGTGAGGGACTGGAGAAACCACGAAAGGACAGGCAAACGAGGCTGAGGAAGACAGTAAAACCGGAGAAGAAAAAAATAAAATAATAATTGTATTTACATACCTGAATCGGGACGTGTGTACTTAGAGGGGAAACCCTGGGCAACCCCATAGAGTATAGCAGGGGAATAGCAAAGCACAGGCTGAAGACCCGAGCCGTGCGGGTAGCGATGGTGGGGGAACGCTGCAAGAGCAGCACCTTTTATTTGTAGTTTTATTATTGTGTTTTATTTTCCTTTTTACTTTCACCCTTTTGTTTGTAATATTATTTTGAGCACCTGCGTGTGCACCACGAGTGAACGGCCAAACATTTACCATTGCTGGTATTGGGTTGTGCTCTGGAGACAGTGCTACAGTGCCACCTTGTGGCGTAAATAAATCTGTGCGCCAAGCGGCGTCTTCAACTACAGTTCTGTCTTGTGTCCAGTGAATTCTCACACCCTCCCACAGTGCCATTGAAGACAAGCATTATTTTTTTGTATTATCAAATTGTTTTATATTAGAAAATACTGACAATATTATTAAATAGCAAATAGCTTCAGATACAATTAACAGTTTATATTGCTGTTAAATTGGTATGATGTTTGTAATTGTTCTGAGTAGTGCTGAGTGTCACTGCTGAAGATTTGTATTGTTTCTGTGCTATGAGCTGGCAAAGTGCTTTAACTTCTTATTTCTTTTGCACCCTTGAGCTTCCTCATTCCCATAATACTGTCTCCATGGCTACCAGTAGCACCCATTTAGTTTGAACCTTCACTGTTTGTTAGAAAGGATGCTTCTGCAATTGATTCTCTTGTGTTTGTGTTCTACCCAGACGTGTCATTTCCTGTCCAATCTGCGTTGTGACTGAGGGATCGAGGGACACTACTGCTAGTCATGGACACCATTACCAGAATAAAGAAGTGTTTGTGAAGGTGGAAGAGAAGCTGGGATTGAAACCTCGAGTCATGAGAAATGCTTGTCAGTGCTGTAGTGGACGAGGACCCTGTCTGTACACATACTTGTGCTGACTAACCTCCTCTTACCATCAGTGATACACGGGAAACCTGCAAATGAATAACACTGTTTCAGCTTGTTTATGTACTGCAAGTGTCACAAACATGCTAAATATTATAGAATAATTAGCGGTGTATATAAAATTAAAACATATTTATTTTAAAAATGCATTATCTTTAAAAATAGGCTTCTCAAAATATTATGATAGTTCTTTTTCACTAGAGGAAGAAGGAAGAAGCCAGAGTATGAGCTGTGACAGGACAAGTGAAACATGTAATAAACACTGGAGCCTCACCTCTGATCTTGTGATAGAGGAGAAGCAGAGTGAACACAATGAGAAGAAGAATCACAAAGAAGCCGACACTGAAGCCAGCAGCAGCAGCGCTCTGCCAGGACGCTGGGGGAGGAAGGTACAGGATCAGTGTGTGCTAGTGAGCTCCATACACCTTGACTGACAGGGCTGATTCTGCACAATGGGACCCGAACTGTTATGTACATGAGTTACTCCTGATCATGCTGCTTCAAGAGCTGCAATGAAGAAGCAGCCACTCTGAGGACTGGGGTTGGTTTAATCAACCTCAGCCATTCACAATAAGACACAGCTGGGTTTTTGAATAGAATTTTACAGAACCAAAGATTCTGTGAGTGTGTGGGTGTATAGGGAGGTTGTGTAATTGTTTATTGAAGTTAATTGAGAAGGTTCTTTTGTTACAGGGTTGGTTTCGCCCTGAGGGTTGGTTTACCCTGAGGGATGAGGACGATGGAAGCTGACGTCAGCAGCCTCCGGGGGATTCTTCGAGTGGATTTAGACGGAGCGGAGGGTGATCGAAAACCTGTTACTGTCAGAGATAAATTCGCCAGTTTAGATAGATAGATAGACGATTACGCTGAGATACTGAGTACCCCTGTTGTGTGTGAGAGGTATCCGCTGTTGCTGTGAAAGTGAAGTGGGTAGGCATAGACACTAGTAGGGTTTATTATTTTGGCGTGGGGCTGGGCCGACAAAGTCCTGTATAACTGTTACCAAAAATAAATAAATAAATAAACTACTGGCTGTTTTATTATCCTTGACACGGCTTCTGGAACCGCTTCTTTATTATTTATTTTAAAATAAGTCTCATAGTGACGGCAAGTCGCTACACTGGTTGATGCAATGCAGGATGATTCCATGGCTCCTAAAATCCAACTGTATCTTATCCAAACAGGGAGCAGGTTGATCAAATCAATGCATTAGTTTCTTGTATGTTTAATATTAAACAGGCAGCCCCTGCTAGTCCTGCAGCAACAGGAGGTTATTAATGTCTACTAAAAGCTCTGCTGTAACTCAGAAATCAAAACAATTGCATTAAATCCATACTGTTCAACACTATTAGGTTGAGAACTATCAAATAAATAAATCAGTACACACATAGAGTAAACAAAAAACAACAAAAACCCTAAAAAATATTAACAAAAATGACTCTTCATCTTAGTCAGGCAGCACCCTTTTATATATTATTTGTTTATTTAGCAGACGCCTTTTTCCAAGGCGACTTACAGAGACTAGGGTGTGTGAACTATGCATCAGCTGCAGAGTCACTTACAACTACGTCTCACCCGAAAGACGGAGCACAAGGAGGTGAAGTGACTTGCTCAGGGTTACACAATGAGTCAGTGGCTGAGGTGGGATTTGAACCGGGGACCTCCTGGTTACAAGCCCTTTTCTTTAACCACTGGACCACACAGCCTCCTATATATCTTGACAACACAATGGTGTAACTCCATTACACACTGCTGGTAAATAATTACAGTGCAGTTCAGTACCAGCCTGTCTATGCTACCTGTCAGTGATCCCTGTACATAGATTTTGTTCTTACTTTCCAGTTCAATGTGTAGCTCCTGGCTGCTCTTCTTCACTCCCTGTGACTCCACAGCACACGTGTAGCTCCCAGTGTGGCTCTTCTCAGTGCTGGCTATGCTGTACAGTGCAGAGTCAATACTGCTAGTCACAGGCTCCCCGTCTCTCACAATGGTGTAGTGGAGTTGAGGGCGGGGGGTTTTGTTCACTGCTGCCTCACAGGTCAGGTTAAGAGCCTCTCCCTCCTTCACTGTGGCTCCTGGAGATGCTGTCAGAGTCACCCTGGAGAACAGAGCTACGAAAAGATGACATGAAGACAGGTTAGTGATTGTGAAGCTGTCTGACCAAGATATTCAAATCAATCAGAACCAGCGTCTTCCATAGAGTGGGATTCCCTCAGAGCCCCCTGCTCCTTAGAGAGACAGAGGCAGGGCTGGAGTATAGAGGCTC
Source organism: Acipenser oxyrinchus oxyrinchus (assembly GCA_030684275.1). Lineage (NCBI taxonomy): Eukaryota > Metazoa > Chordata > Actinopteri > Acipenseriformes > Acipenseridae > Acipenser > Acipenser oxyrinchus. The sequence continues at coordinate 2,361,028 of CM060303.1, read as the reverse complement.
CTTAGAGAGACAGAGGCAGTGCTGGAGTATAGAGGCTCCTTAGAGAGACAGAGGCAGTGCTGGAGTGTAGAGGCTCCTTAGAGAGACAGAGGCAGTGCTGGAGTATAGAGGCTCCTTAGAGAGACAGAGACAGTGCTGGAGTGTAGAGGCTCCTTAGAGAGACAGAGGCAGTGCTGGAGTATAGAGGCTCCTTAGAGATACAGAGGCAGTGCTGGAGTATAGAGGCTCTTTATCGTTTTGCCTGTAAAGGTAACACCAAATGTTTCAGTCAAGACAGGAACAAGCTATAAACAGGTCATTGAACCAGCCCACAGCATCCTGCCCCCCTCCTAAGGGTTCGATAATCTGCAAGTTTGTCATGGTGTTCTATATAGCATCAGACATCGCTTTGACTTTAGCTATTTCATGGTAGAGTAGTTGGGAAACGTACATATTTTAGTAGACAGAGAGGCATAGAGAGGAATATAATTAGAAATTGAGAAACAGAGAGGGAAATGCTGGAGGATTGAGACTCACAGTCACTTCTGGTAGAACCAAACAGCACCCCCTACTGCTGAGGGTAAAGCTTTAGTAAAAAGGCAGGAGATTCGGTATCACTCACCAGTTACATTTACCCAGATGGGATCGCTGTATTGTGAGTAAAACGTGTTCCTGCCCCGTCCAGCTCGACACCAGTACTCTCCACTGTGGGACAGAGCAGCAGCACTGATTGTGTATCCGGCTCCAGTTCCACTGCTGCTGTCAGTCTGGTGCACTGGAGCTCCCTGCCTGTCTTTGTACCAGAGATAGCTCCAGCCACCAGAAACCCCCTGAACCACACATCTCAGGGTGACTGCGTCTCCTTCAAATATTTCTCCCCCTCTCCCCTCCCGGGACAGGGCTGGCTTTGGTCTGCCCTCTGAAATAAAGAAGATGACAAATACAGACTCACATTTCCTTTATTCCTGAGAGGCTGTGGGCAGCACTTCCCTAGCAGGATAGCTGTGGGGTATTATGTTCAGTGGAGACGCACGACAAATACTTACTAATTTATGTTTTACTATTAAATAAAATAGTTACTTGAACACATTACAACACATTGCAGGGAGTCACGTTAATTTACTTGCTAATATAAGTAAAGAATTAACAAACATTGCTAAGAATTCGTTTTACAAAAGTTGTGTAAATCTCCTGAATTACTAATTATATTATATTAAAACAAAGTCATTACAAAACACACTTTAATCTACAAAGTGGTCGTTCTGCAAGTAGATCTCTTACTATTGTAAAGCACTTGTATGAACTCTTTGAAGCAGCTTGCAGGCTTCAATCAGAAATAGTTCTGTTAGACACAAAGTCTGGGTGAAAGAAAGGACTAAAGAATCACCCTGGAGCACAGAATTAATAGAATAGAAGGATTGTTTCATATTAATGCAGACCAATCAGAGAAAAGCCATGTAGAGTTCAATAGTGTTTTTAAAGGTTATTATCTAGTACAATCTAATATAAATATTTAGCGCTGTGACAGGGTAGCATTGCGGGCCCTGATGGTATCGGCAGGGACAGAGACTCAGAGACCAGGAAAGCTGCAGTTTAATACACCTGTGACAGGGTAGCGTTGCGGGCCCTGATGGTATCGGCAGGGACAGAGACTCAGAGACCAGGAAAGCTGCAGTTTAATACACCTGTGACAGGGTAGCGTTGCGGGCCAAGATGGTATCGGCAGGGACAGAGACTCAGAGACCAGGAAAGCTGCAGTTTAATACACCTGTGACAGGGTAGCGTTGCGGGCCAAGATGGTATCGGCAGGGACAGAGACTCAGAGACCAGGAAAGCTGCAGTTTAATACACCTGTGACAGGGTAGCGTTCCGGGCCAAGATGGTATCGGCAGGGACAGAGACTCAGAGACCAGGAAAGCTGCAGTTTAATACACCTGTGACAGGGTAGCGTTGCGGGCCAAGATGGTATCGGCAGGGACAGAGACTCAGAGACCAGGAAAGCTGCAGTTTAATACACCTGTGACAGGGTAGCGTTGCGGGCCCTGATGGTATTAGCAGGGACAGAGACTCAGAGACCAGGAAAGCTGCAGTTTAATACACCTGTGACAGGGTAGCGTATGGGCCCTGATGGTATCGGCAGGGACAGAGACTCAGAGACCAGGAAAGCTGCAGTTTAATACACCTGTGACAGGGTAGCGTTGCGGGCCCTGATGGTATCGGCAGGGACAGAGACTCAGAGACCAGGAAAGCTGCAGTTTAATACACCTGTGACAGGGTAGCGTTGCGGGCCCTGATGGTATCGGCAGGGACAGAGACTCAGAGACCAGGAAAGCTGCAGTTTAATACACCTGTGACAGGGTAGCGTTCCGGGCCAAGATGGTATTGGCAGGGACAGAGACTCAGAGACCAGGAAAGCTGCAGTTTAAGCGCTGCTGCACAATTTTAACCATTTACAAATAATCACACACAGTACTACGCACACGAACACAGGTTTCACTCACCCAAAAAAAAAAACTCCTCCACCCAGACAAAGGATTTCTCCTTCCTTATATGCCATGTGGCTGGAGCCTAATTAATCATCAGTTAATCAATTACCTACTTAAGGCTCCAGCCACATTCTCACATGTATTTTGACAGGGATAGGAAATTAAACCCATCGCTGCCAACCACCACCAAAATACCACACAACACTATTTACAGGCAGGGTCCTGCCCTGCCACAAGCGCATTGGAATAATGATCCAAAACAATTCAATTCAATAGGGGTTATCACTGAGAGGTAAACACCCGTTAGAGTTTAATATAATCATTGCTCTTTATACCACCAGCCTCAAAGTGTTGGATACATTCTGTTGTAGTTTGTTAAAGATTTGCAGTGAAAAATATCAAACAAACTGGAAGAAATTACCAGACACCCCAAGCCCTCATCAATCCTACTTTGATATGTCATGCTATGGAAAGTGCTGCACATTGGGCATGAACATTTTCAACAGAAAATAAATGGGAGAAACAGAGCAGGAATACAGTTTAAAGGGTCTTGAGGTTACACTGGACCATCTTGCCAATGTGGAAAAGCATACATAGTGTGGGAGAGTGGTAAACGAGGATGTGGCAGGGCGATTGCCCTGCACAGGTGGGCATTGTAATTTTATATGTGGAAATGGGTTTATTGTGTGTCGTTTTGGAGTTGATTTGTTTGATTAATAGATTGTTTACAGACGGGCGCTCGATTGAGACTTGCTGGGTTTGGATGAGAGGAGGGGCAGTGGATGATTGGCTGTGCCGGTCCTCCATCAGCAGGTGGGCGGGTCTCGACCGAGTGTCCGTCAGTTTAAAAACATCCAGGGGAGATCGCCCGGGGCAACTGCAATGCCATGCTACAGAGGGGAGCTGCGTATACTCAGGAGGAGAGAGTCTGCTCTGCAGGAACTACAGCTACGCAACCTTTAAAGGCAATGTCCAGCTGAGGCCGTATGAAGAAGCAGGAGTCGTCGTATGAATACCGGCTCATAAGTAGGTTAGTTTAGGGGATAGTGATCCCAAGTAATGCATAGCGAGGTTTACGTAGTGTAGCAGGTTCCTGGAGTGGGATGCCTCGTTCAGTAAGGCTAGCGCTCGCCCTGTGTGGCACCTTTTATTTGTAGTTTTTGTACTGTGTTTTATTTTGCATTTTGTACAGCTCGCTGTATGTGTCCCCTTTGTTTATTCACTTTATTTTGTGAATAAATCCTGCACGCCTGAGGGGCGTTTCAACTCCACCTCCCATGTCTCTCTGTCACGAGCACCCTGTCACAGGGGAGTATATCAGTCTCCGTATTAAAAGGGCCATTTTCCCATGATTTATGCCGGTGTTGGTGTTTGGGGACTGTAATGGGGTGCAATTACGGTAGTGATCCACTTATGAGGTCATCACCAATTTAGAAAGATACTTACCTGTGTCGATATAATAAGGTCTAATTAAAAAACCAATAAGAACAGGTGTTTTATCTAATCACAGATAGTTGTTAATTAGCTGAATATTTAAACTTCGAAGAAACAGAGGTCAACAAAGGAGTCAGGAGTTGCTACACGGGTGTACATATGCTGAAAATCTGTGCGCACTAAAAAAAAAAAAAAAGAATTATTTTGCAAAACTGTGTAAATGGGAAAACTGCCTAGCTGTTCCGTACTAACAGTAGGGGAAGACAACGGTTTAGTTAGTCCTCGTAAGTGATTTGTTTGTTTACTTTTCCTGGAATTGTTTAATACAAGTTTTGTTTGCTAGTGGTTGCAAACAGGAGTAAGAAAATACTTTAAAATGTTCCTTTTACTTATTTACAGCAGGGAAGACTGAAGTCCATTAAGATCTTAAAGAGATGACTGAACTCACCTTTCACAGAAAGCCTCACAGAATCACTCCTTTTCTTCAGCCCCGTCCCTGCTGCCTCCACCTCACACTGGTAGCTCCCTCTGTCTCTCAGCCCTGCCGCTGGGACTGAGTGCTGATCCTGTGATCCAGCTCCTCCCAGGTAACTCCTGTCTTTGCTATAGCGGTACAGCAGCCGGGTGCCCTGTTTATTTACCTGAGCCCCACACTGCAGAGTCACAGCCTCTCCCTCCCACACTGGACTCACAGGGGTGAATGTCAGAGTGGGTGTAGTAAACAGCTCTGAGAAACACAACAAGATAAAAACACAAGATCAGACAACTAAACATGTTTAACAAACAACGGTGCAGGGTTGGGATTCTGTGTGCTTCACAATTCACTTTCTTTTAAAGTTTAGGATCTATACTATACATTTTAAGGCTGTAATTAACAAAGGAACTTGACGGGTAAAACAATCAGCAGGGTGTAGGGAGCAATGGAGACAGGCGGGAGCAGAAAGGTCAAGACAGCGATAGGCGAGTACAAGAGTTTTGAATTGGATGCGAGCAGCGATAGAGAGGCAGTGCAGAGAGCGGAGCAGCGGTTTAGAGTGGGAGAAACGAGGAAGGGAAAAGACAAGGCGAGCAGCAGAGATTTGGATGAGCTGGATCAGACAGGCAGCAGAGGCAGGAAGGCCGGCCAGGAGGGATTTACATAAGAACATAAGAAAGTTTCCAAACGAGAGGAGGCCATTCAGCCCATCTTGCTCGTTTGGTTGTTAGTAGATTATTGATCCCAGAATCTCATCAAGCAGCTTCTTGAAGGATCCCAGGGTGTCAGCTTCAACAACATTACTGGGGAGTTGGTTCCAGACCCTCATAATTCTCTGTGTAAACAAGTTCCTCCTATTTTCTGTTCTGAATGCCCCTTTATCTAATCTCCATTTGTGACCCCTGGTCCTTGTTTCTTTTTTCAGGTCAAAGAAGTCCCCTGGGTCAACATTGTCTATACCTTTTAGGATTTTAAATGCTTGAATCAGATCACTGCGTAGTCTTCTTTGTTCAAGACTGAATAAATTCAATTCTTTTAGCCTGTCTGCATACGACATGTCTTTTAAACCCGGGATAATTCTGGTCGCTCTTCTTTGCACTCTTTCTAGAGCAGCAATATCCTTTTTGTAACGAGGTGACCAGAACTGAACACAATATTCTAGGTGAGGTCTTACTAATGCATTGTAAAGTTTTAACATTACTTCCCTTGATTTAAATTCAACACTTCTCACAATATATTTTTTATAGCATCCCCACATTGTCTAGATGAAGACATTTCTGAGTCAACATAAACTCCTAGGTCTTTTTCATAGATTCCTTCTTCAATTTCAGTATCTCCCATATGATATTTATAATGCATATTTTTATTGTCTGCGTGCAGTACTTTACACTTTTCTCTATTAAATGTCATTTGCCATGTGTCTGCCCAGTTCTGAATGCTGTCTAGATCATATTGAATGACCTTTGCTGCTGCAACAGTGTTTGCCACTCCTCCTATTTTTGTGTCGTCTGCAAATTTAACAAGTTTGCTTACTATACCAGAATCTAAATCATTAATGTAGATTAGGAATAGCAGAGGACCTAATACTGTTCCCTGTGGTACACCACTGGTTACCTCGCTCCATTTTGAGGTTTCTCCTCTAATCAGTACTTTCTGTTTTCTACATGTTAACCACTCCCTAATCCATGTGCATGCATTTCCTTGAATCCCTACTGCGTTCAGTTTGAGAATTAATCTTTTATGCAGGACTTTGTCAAAAGCTTTCTGGAAATCTAAATAAACCATGTCGTATGTTTTGCAATTATCCATTGCCGATGTTGCATCCTCAAAAAAATCAAGCAGGTTAGTTAGACATGATATCCCTTTCCTAAAACCATGCTGACTGTCTCCCAGGATACTGTTACCATATAGGTAATTTTCCATTTTGGATCTTATTATAGTTTCCATAAGTTTACATACAGTATTATAGAAGTCAGGCTTATTGGTCTGTAGTTACCTGGTTCGGTTTTGTCTCCCTTTTTGTGGATAGGTATTACGTTTGCAATTTGCCAGTCTGTCTTTGCAGTAGTCAAGGCGGGACAGTACCAGGGCCTGAATTAGGAGCTGGGTGGAGTAGTCAGTGAGGAATGGGAAGAAGCGACAGGAGCGTGCCAGAGTAGAGATGTGCTGAGACTAGGAGAGGGAGGGGTCAAGGGTGACACCAAGGTTCTTGGTGGATGAGGAAGGAGAGAGGGTGGTGGATTCAAGCGGAATAGAGATAGAGGAAGAGGGGAGGAAGAGGGGCAAAGAAAAGGAGGTCTGATTTGGAGAGCTTGAGTTTGAGATGATGCAAGTGCATCCAGGAGGAGATGGCTGAGAGACAAGTAGAGATACAGGAGGAAATGTTGGATTCGGAGGTGGGAAAGGAGAGGAAGATCTGGGCATCATCAGCATAGAAGTGATACGAGAAGCCATGGGAGGAGATGAGGGGACACAGGGAATGGGTGTAGAGAGAAAACAGGAGGGGTCCCAGGACTGAGGACTGGGGATACCAGTCAAAAGAGGGCAAGAGGCGGAGGGTGAGCCACGCCAGGGCACCTGGTACATGCGCTTGGAGAGGTATGAGGAGAACCAGGCAAGAGCTGTGCCGGAGAGTCCCAGGTCAGCGAGGGAGGACAGGAGAATAGAGTGGTCGACTGTGTCAAAGGCAGCAAAGAGGTCGAGGAGAATTAGGACAGAGGAGAGAGAGGCAGCTCAGGCAGAGTTTTAGTGAGTTTGTGACAGACAGGAGGGCGGTTTCAGTGGAGTGTCCTAGGCAAAAACCAATTTGGAGGGGGTTGAGCAGTGTTGACAGGAAAGCAGCGAGCTGATGGAGTACCGCTCACTCAAGGGTTTTATATAGTGTTATAGTAGTGATGTTTACATAGTGTTATGGCAGTGATGTTTACATAGTGTTATAGTAGTGATGTTTACATAGTGTTATAGTAGTGATGTTTACATAGTGTTATGGCAGTGATGTTTACATAGTGTTATAGTAGTGATGTTTACATAGTGTTATAGTAGTGATGTTTACATAGTGTTATAGTAGTGATGTTTACATAGTGTTATAGTAGTGATGTTTACATAGTGTTATAGTAGTGATGTTTACATAGTGTTATAGTAGTAATGTTTACTTTACATAGTGTTGTGATATTTATATTGCAGTTTGTGAAACAGTAGTGATACATTCTTTACTTCTAGTGATATAGTAGCAGGGGCGCCAGATCCAGGGGCATGCCCCCTCACATTATATAAATGCTGATTATATTCTGTAAATACATGACCAATTCTTATATTTCAATGCATTGTAACTGAACTCACGTATCAATGCAGTGGCAATGGAGCCACCACCAGGGAGCACCACTCCACTCAGTACACTGTGAGAGGGATTCATTCTTTTTTTTAAATATAATATGACAGACCACGGTCAATGCGGATTTCAGTGTGCATTTCTGTCATTTCTGACTAGCAGACAACAAATGAATACTAACCAGTATTTTTTAAACCCATCTTTCTTATTACCTTTACTGACATTATCACAGGTCCCTCTTATTGTGATGGGAATGTTTGGCTCCTCCCCTGTTTTTTTTTTTTACATTAATGTGAGTTCAACCACAACACATGAAGTACAGGAAGCAGCAGAAACATTATCCGTCGTGATGTCTTTGAAATATCTGCGTGTTCCAAACGGAAGTCTAAGAGACTAGAAACAATACAAGCTCTTCTACAAGAGAACATGAGAAAATCACTGCCTGTCTGGTCACTGGAAACCCTAACAATTGTACTTACTCATTTAAATTAATTACTGTGTTGTTTCAAATGGATGTATTCATCAAGAAGCACTTATTTAGTTGAATTGGTCAGCAGTCAGCCAATGTAATATTCATATTCAAAAGCTTTCCAGCAATACCACACACAGCCTCTAGGTGGAGGACAGCATGGTACTGTAATGGCCATGGCCAGTGTTTGCTGGAGTCCTTCATTTTCTTTATTTAACCAAGTTGTTATATTGGACAGAAGAAAAGGAAAGCTGATTTCAAAAAGCTGTGGAAGCAGGATGAGACTCTTTAACAGTCTCTTCACTTTGTGACTGCACTGTCACAGCCTATTTTCAACACACAGTCCTAACATGAAGAGTGTCATTTCTCAAACCAGCTGCATGCTTTTCAACCATGAATTGTAAATCCTGTTTTTAAACTGTGTTCACATTGTAAACTGTTCACTTACCTTCATACTGTCCGGAGCAGCTCACTACAGTCAGCACTGAAAAACACAAAAGAGACAGTCAGGGACTAGACCCGCTGGTTTAGGTGCACTGGCCATTTTGGTCCTCTTCGATCTCAGTGCTGCATTCAACACTGTAAACCACTCCATTCTAATTAGATTGTATTTGTTAGATTGCAAACAGTGTGTTTCTATGGGTGGTCATACATCCGACCCTAGTTCAAGTGTGTACCCTTCCTTTTTAACTTCTATATGCTGCCACTTGGACAGATTATACATTGTCACGGTGTGAGCTTTCACTCATACGCAGACGACACACAATTATATAGTCAGGCTACACCTGATACAAATGTGGCTGTCTCTGTACTAACTGTATGTCTGAGATCAGAGTATGGATGAGGTAAAATTGTATGCAGCTAAATGGCAACAAAACAGAAGTAATGCTGCTTGGCTCTCCCCGACAACTGAGAAACATCGATCCTTTTAGTATGGTGATTGACGGGCTCGAAGTTGAATCGAGTTCTGAAGTTAGGAATCTGGGTGTAGTTTTCGACCCTAGATTAACCTTGGAGTCTCAAGGCAGCAGTGTGGAGTAGTGGTTAGGGCCCGGCTCTTGACCGGAGGGTTGTGGGTTCAATCCCAGGTGGGGGGACACTGTTGCTGTACCCTTGAGCAAGGTACTTTACCTAGATTGCTCCAGTAAAAACCCAACTGTATAAATGGGGAATTGTATGTAAAAATAATGTGATATCTTGTAACAATTGTAAGTCGCCCTGGATAAGGGCGTCTGCTAATATATAATAATAATAATATCCACAATGTCACAAAGGTGTCCTTTTTTCATCTCCGGCACTAGCCCGTCTGCGCCCTATCATGTCCATGCCCAATGCAGAGAGGATGGTGCATGCCTTTGTTTCTTCCCAGCTTGATTATTATAATGCTCTGCTTGTCGATGCTTCCAAGGCTGCTATTGGCAGGCTGCAATACATTCAGAACTCTGTCGCTCCCATTTTAACTGGCTCCAGTTAAAATGCCTCTCTGCATTGGTTGCTGGTCACGAGTAGGATTGATGTTGATTTTACTGCTAACATAAGGCTCTAATTGGTTTGGCCCCAAATTACATTTCTGAATTGTTAACGAGGTACCTTCATTCCCCCTCGTAACCTTCGCTCTGTGAATTCGGGTGTGTTAAGGATTCCGGAGGCTAAGCTTCGTTCTATGAGTGACGGGGCTTTCTGCTGTTAAGCTTCTAGGCTTTGGAATAATCTTCCGCAGGTGATCAAGGATGCTAATACTGGGGAAGCTTTTAAAAAACAACTAAAAGCATTTCTATGTACAGGCATTTCATCGTGGTTAGGCTTGTGTCACTGTGCAATGTTTTATTTTATAATCGGTTTTATTTTTAACTATATGCTTGTGTACTTGTTGTTGTATTTTGTTTTATTGTTTTTAGTGTTTTAAATTGTTCAGCGCTTTGAGCTGCTAGCATTTAGTCGCTATACAAAATAAAGATTATTGTTATTATTATTATTATTATTATTATTATTATTATTATTATTATTATAGACCCTTATAAAAGTACCACAGTCATGTTGCTGTTTACCATGCTTTTACCATGCTCATCAGCTATAAGTGTAGGAATTTTGTACTAGTTTATATATGTTATTCAGGTAAGACCGTGTCACAAAGACGGCAGCAGTGAGTGACGTCAGACCAGAGACCGGGAGCAACACAGAACAGACAGAGACAGTGAGGTTTTGATGAAGCTGAGCGCGTGATCGCGCTCAGCATTTAATAATTAAACAGAACAGAAAATAAAAGGTTTGAACACAAAACACACAGGACACGGCACATTCGCCAAAACAAAAGAGATAAACAAAACGGACAGACACTAACAAACAGTGCACGGAGACAAACAAACACGGTGAGTTTCTACAGTTATTATTCTTTTTACTCTATTTTATTGTCTCTCCTTCTCCACACCCGTTCTCCACTCACCGAACACCCAACACCCCGAGTGAGTGAAAACATGCAGCTTTTATGCAGCTGTACCAAGACTCGATTGCTAATCAATCATTCAGTTGGAATCTCGGTACAACTGCACGTGAATTAATAAAGTGCAATTCCCCGTGCTCACATATTAAACACATTTTATCTGCACGTGAAGTGATGTGCCATCCTCGTGCCTAAATACAATTATACATTTTTAAACACACGTGAAACACAGACCCGCTTATATCCCGTGTACCGATGACTATACACCAACATTAACACACGCAACATGCAACATACAACACAAACTACGCACAAGGGCGTGGCCACATTGCCACAGACAGCCATTAAATGTATTTATCTTAATGCTAGAAGTCTCAGAAACGAAATGTTCGAACTTGAAGCTACTGCACTAACAAGTAACTACGATGTGATAGGTGTTACAGAAACTTGGTTGTCTGAGAGTGATGGAGACGAATATAATATTAGTGGGTACACACTGTATAGGAAAGACAGGCAGGACAGAAGAGGCGGAGGGGTAGCGCTATACATAAGAAATAGTCTTGAAGCCCAGGTGTTAAATCAGGACAAAGAAAACAATGCAGAATCAATATGGGTCAGAATAATGGACAAAAATTCAAAGGGCATAATAATAGGAGCATGCTATAGACCGCCAAACTCAGACGCTGAGCAAAATAATCTGTTATACAATGACATTCGAAATGCGTGTAGAAAAGGAGAAGCCATACTAATGGGGGATTTCAACTTCCCCCGTGTAAAATGGGAGAACCCGGTGGGGAGCACGACGGACGAAACTGAAATGGTGGAAATGACAAATGACTGCTTCCTAACGCAATTTGTCAAGGCACCGACTAGAGGGGAGGCATGCCTTGATTTAGTCTTTTAAAAGCTCACAACCAAAGCACAGAAAAATAAAACCATGTAAGAGAAAGCCTGACAACAAATGAAAACGACAACAAATGAAAACGACAAGTGGGGTCTGCAGTATTGCGTGACCATACACGAACGCAAAAAACCATGACAGAAAATGAGTGTTTGACCCAGAGGTTAATTGATAGATTTGCTGAATTAACTGGGGAGGAGCTCCTGCTCCCCAAACAACACACAAAGGTTAATCTGCACTTAAAGTATTATTGAGTAGCAACTGGTGGTGATATTGAATCGTGTTCAAAACCAGTCAGAGCTTTTTTGATGCATTCAATATTCATACTGATTCCAGTGTTCATAGTGAAGAGAAGAAAGCAGACTTGAGTTGTGAATTCAATTCAATAATGGGTGAGATAAGTGTAACAGTGAGAAGGCTGGGCACACACTGTCGACCACACACACCGCAGGTGAGCATCTTAACCCCTATGCAAAAGAGCCAGGCTCCTCTGCATGTGTGGTTATAGAGCTTTTAACCTCATCTCACCAGCAGGGGTCAGCATCCACAATGGCAGTGCATCACACAACACTGCCCTTTACACTATTAGTTTATTCATTGTGATCCATAAGGGTGAAACTATTATATTATTTTTAGGGCTTCTGTTATTCAGGTTTTATTAATTGTATTTTTCGGTGCTTATTTTTAGCTATTTTTGAGTTTTATGTAAATCGTTTTTTTTCAGGGCTTTCGTTTTTGATATACTGTATGAAATTAGTGTTTTTGGTTACTTTCCAAAATGCTTGAGTGTTTTTGTGTGTTTGTGTGAAAATATGTATAGTAACTCGACAGTACTTGCACACATATGTTGTCCCTTCTTTCCTTTGTTGTCTTCCACAACAAAATCCCTGTGGTCATGGGCAAATTCTTCTGGGGTTTTTGTGTGTAGGCATTTTTGTACATTTCTCCACAATTCTGTTGTAAATCCTCCGTATCTTAACTGTAATACAGCTTGAAATCCCGCTAACAAACCTCCATCCTGATTGTAATCTCGTTTTAAATCTCTCAAGCGGAGTCTCCAATAGAAATGTAGGAATGTGCTGTCACTCAGTAGTTGGGGCGGGTTTAAAGTATTCAGAACGAATCAATGATAGAAGCAAGTCAGGAAGGCGGGACATTGCCCAGCAGCACTGGGAAATGTATTTATTATTATTTTTGTAGTAGGTTTTATTTTTTTTAAATGTGAAAAGTCTAAAGTCAATGTGAATTGATTTAACCATTTCCACAGTTTTTTTGGTTTAATTTATTTTTGTATCGGGGGTGTTTTATCGGGTTTTATCGGTTAAAACCGAAAATCAGAAGCCCTAATTATTTTGCAATAGAGGTATATTGACTAGTGGCACATGACTAAAACCAAAACATAAGCTCTAGTTTCATCAAAACAATTATAATCAATAAATACAGTAGGAACATTTTCTAGCAGTATCAGAAATTGCAACATTTCAATTGAAATGACAAGCATAAGAACATAAGAACATAAGAAAGTTTACAAACGAGAGGAGGCCATTCAGCCCATCTTGCTCGTTTGGTTGTTAGTAGCTTATTGATCCCAGAATCTCATCAAGCAGCTTCTTGAAGGATCCCAGGGTGTCAGCTTCAACAACATTACTGGGGAGTTGGTTCCAGACCCTCACAATTCTCTGTGTAAAAAAGTGCCTCCTATTTTCTGTTCTGAATGCCCCTTTACCTAATCTGCATTTGTGACCCCTGATCCTTGTTTCTTTTTTCAGGTCAAAAAAGTCCCCAGGGTCGACATTGACACAGACCTGTGAAAAACAAGAGATTAAAAGATAGCAGACCACAGGACTGGGCCCACACTGCAGTGCTTCCTCCCTCCCACGCTAACGTTTTTCACACCACCGACAACCTTCTCAGCTGGTACATCCTACAGCGTGGTCTAATTGAAAAACAGTTTAACCCTGTGGTAGGGTAGGAGCCCTATACATGAAGAATGGGTTTTGTGTGTATATATTGTAAATAGTATTGTGTGAAATGTGTGTACATTTATTGTAATTATTGTAATTAATTCATGAAGTATCTGACGCTCCTGGGAGAGCCTGCCTGCTGTGTGTGATTACCAGCTGTGGAATCTAATCCGCAGGTAGGTGTGTTCCAGGGGGGCGTCAGGTATAAAAAGGTCCTGTTTATTCACTTCAGGGCTGCTGCAAAGCCTCCAATCGCCATGAGGGTAACCCAGGATCGGAGCCAACAGAAGAAACCAAAACCGCCGACAGCCGGGCGAGTTTGTTTAGACACATATAGATTAGTTCAGAGATGGTAGATCCCCCATAAAATGAAGCGAGGTGTGTAAGCGAGACCTCCATGTATTAGGGAGAGGCGCATGCCGTCTTCACAACACCTTTTATTTTATAGTTTTTTGTATTATGCTTTATTTTGCATTTTGTACATTGTGTTGTATGTACTCCATGCTGGTAGTGTCACGTGAGCTGTTCTCTCTGTGAAAATGTAAATAAGACCTGTTCACCTGTGGTGCGTATGAACTCTAACCTCCATCTCGATCTCCTGCCTGTCACTCAACAGCGAATGCACACACCCACATGGCAGACGGATGTCACAAGCCCTTTCTAAAGTACAGGCTTTCATTAAGACTTAAACATTGATTTGGAATCAACTTACAGTACAGAAATGGTTAGTATAATATAACAGGATCACATATAAATAGGGCTTCTGATTTTCGGTTTTAACTGATAAAACCCGATAAAACACCACCGATACAAACAAAAAATGAAATCGGAGGATAGCCAATAAACACCAGAAAACACAGGAAAAACTGTGGGAAATGTTTAATCAATTCACGTTGACTTTACGCTTTTCACATTAAAAAATAAAAACTATTACTACAATAATAATAATAATAATAAATACATTTCCAAGCGCTGCTGGGCAATGTCCCGCCTTCCTGACTTGTACCTATCATTGATTAGTTCTGAATATTTTAAACCCGCCCCAACTACTGAGTGACAGCACATTCCTACATTTCTATTGGAGACTCCGCTTGTTTAAAACGAGATTACAATCAGGATGGAGGCTTGCTAGCGGGATTTAAAGCTGTATTACAGTTACAATACGGAGGATTTAAAATAGAATTGTGGCGAAATGTACAAAAATGCCTCCACACAAAAACCTCAGAAGAATGTGCCCGTGACCATACGGATTTCATTGTGGAAGACAGCAAAGGAAAGAAAGTACAACTTAAGTATGCAAGTACTGTCGCGTTACTATTATACATATTTTGACAGAAAAGAAAAGAAACCGAAAACACTAATTTCATACAGTATATCAAAAACGAAAGCCCCGAAGCACATAAAACTCGAAATAGTTCAAAATAAGCACCGAAAAATACAATTAATAAAACCCGAGAAACAGAAGCCCTACCTATGCAAATCACCAGTTCCCCCGGACCCTCTCAGTTCTGAATGCTACAGTAGTAAAACTGATATAAACACAACATACAAGATAAAACATGCTTTACACACATGAGGAATCAGGAACTACCTCAATTTATGCTTTTCAAAACTATAAAACTTAGAATGATTTCAACAGTATAACTCTAACTGATTTGTTATTGCATAAAAAAGCAACTGCTATTATTATTATTATTATTATTATTATTATTATTATTATTATTATTATTATTATTATTATTATTGTCTTACCCACTGTCTCTCAATATCTCATAACTAATATCTCCACTGGCGAAGCTATTGGCAATATCACAATTTTCCCAAATAAAACTGCCGTTTGTACTCCACGGCATCGAAAGACACCATCTAACACAGACATTTTGGCATATGAGATGGCTTGAATATTAACTGAATTAAAACATTTCCTGCATATAACAGGTGCTCATTCACAGCAAGGGACAACATTGTTATTTGAGATCCAAATGTATTGATCTAATAAATCGCACAGATTACACATTTTTTAATGGAATTGTATATACAGTACAATATACAGTATATATACTATTGAAAATACAGATGGACTTCCGAGTTAATGAGCTGCTTTTTGTGCATTAAAAGTTTTTGCTTCAAATATCTTTGTTAGGTTAAAAATAATTAATAAAATCTATTTAGATTTTTTTTCTGTTTAAATCTAAAAAATAATTTTGACCACCCTAGGATTAGTGATCTCCATTCTTAACAATCGGTACTTTGATGTTAATACTGAGTCAGTATACACATCAAGAGGATTTGACCGGTCCCTAAATACTCTTTCCCTTCGGATTTCTCTGCCGTATCGACGACGAGCTTGTAGTGTGAGCGCCATGTTCTATTAGGGTCTACAATGAAAATTGCTACTTGCGACAGCTGTATGGCAGTCGCAGGTTTCTGGTGAAAATCGGCGATGTCGCAGCCCTGTGAAAGTTTTATGAAACCCTTTTTATTTGCGAGGTGCTTACAATTGCGAATCGTCGCAAATCGCTTTTATGAAACGGAACTGATTGTAGAAGGTAATCAATTTAGTAAACTTAGAATCCTTGTGCATGCATTTTTTTTATTAATCTTTAACCTCGCTTCAATGTTTGTCCATTCTTTTACCATGTTGTGTCATGCATGTACAATACTTTCATTTGATTACCATACATTGACTAGCGTTTTCTGCACTTTACTACACTTTTACCATGAAACTACCTTAACAAAACTGTTCCTCACTTCCCTGTTTTACCATGCATGTAGTATATTATACTCTATTTCATTTACCTAGCTTTCATACTCAGCTTTTACCATGACATTACCAGAAGACCCACCTCAAAATATGTATTTTGAATTATGATCTTCTAACCCATAAACTTTCACTCTGAAGTCCCCAAACCAGATGCATAATCAGCAGAATTTTTAATAAAGCACTCAGCAATAATACTTACATATCAGTGCAGCGAGTTCACAAGCCTGCATTCTGTCTGAAGACACTTTCAAAAAGCTGAGGTCAAAGTAGAAACACTCTCTTGTAACGTTGTCAACGTACAGGTTCCTCCCACTGCGCCTGTTTATTAAATGACTACAAACCTAACATCTCTAGCATCTGTGATTCTATCAACTGATAGAACATAGCCATGTGATGGCGTGCGGTCAGGGTAGGCAAAAATATATATATATATATTTAGGGATTCAAGGAAATGCATGCACATGGATTAGGGAGTGTTTAACATGTAGAAAACAGAAAGTACTGATTAGAAGAGAAACCTCAAAATGGAGCGAGGTAACCAGTGGTGTACCACAGGGATCAGTATTAAGTCCTCTGCTATTCCTAATCTACATTAATGATTTAGATTCTGGTATAGTAAACAAACTTGTTAAATTTGCAGATGACACAAAAATAGGAGGAGTGGCAAACACTGTTGCAGCAGCAAAGGTCATTCAAAATGATCTAGACAGCATTCAGAACTGGGCAGACACATGGCAAATGACATTTAATAGAGAAAAGTGTAAAGTATTGCATGCAGGCAATAAAAATGTGCATTATAAATATCATATGGGAGATACTGAAATTGAAGAAGGAATCTATGAAAAAGACCTAGGAGTCTATGATGACTCAGAAATGTTTTTATCTAGACAATGTGGGGAAGCTATAAAAAAGGCCAACAAGATGCTCGGATATATTGTGAGACGTGTTGAATTTAAATCAAGGGAAGTAATGTTAAAACTTTACAATGCATTAGTAAGACCTCACCTAGAATATTGTGTTCAGTTCTGGTCACCTTGTTACAAAAAGGATATTGCTGCTCTAGAAAGAGTGCAAAGAAGAGCAACCAGAATTATCCCAGGTTTAAAATGCATGTCGTATGCAGACAGGCTAAAAGAATTGAATCTATTCAGTCTTGAACAAAGAAGACTACGCGGTGATCTGATTCAAGCATTCAAAATCCTAAAAGGTGTAGACAATGTCAACCCAGGGACTTTTGACCTGAAAAAGAAACAAGGACCAGGGGTCACAAATGGAGATTAGATAAAGGGGCATTCAGAACAGAAAATAGGAGGCACTTTTACACAGAGAATTGTGAGGGTCTGGAACCAACTCCCCAGTAATGCTGTTGAAGCTGACACCCTGGGATCCTTCAAGAAGCTGCTTGATGAGATTCTGGGATCAATAAGCTACTAACAACCAAACGAGCAAGATGGGCTGAATGGCCTCCTCTCGTTTGTAAACTTTCTTATGTTCTTATGTTCTTCTTATGTTCATTACCTTTCGTTGTCACAACGCATTTCTGCATAGTGGACTTTTTTTGGTAATACCAGGCAGAAATTTCAAGACAGACAGGGGTTTCCAGATGTGCTATCCAAGCTCTTTTGAAGAAGCACAAAGAAACAGGCAACGTTGAGGACCGTAGACGCAGTGGTCAGCCAAGGAAACTTACTGCAGCAGATGAAAGACACATCATGCTTACTTCCCTTCGCAATCGGAAGATGTCCAGCAGTGCCATCAGCTCAGAACTGGCAGAAAACAGTGGGACCCTGGTACACCCATCTACTGTCCGGAGAAGTCTAGTCAGAAGTGGCCTTCATGGAAGACTTGCGGCCAAAAAGCCATTCCTCCGACGTGAAAACAAGGCCAAGCGACTCAACTATGCACGAAAACACAGGAACTGGGGTGCAGAAAAATAGCAGCAGGTGCTCTGGACTGATGAGTCAAAATTTGAAATATTTGGCTGTAGCAGAAGGCAGTTTGTTCGCCGAAGAGCTGGACAGCGTACACGAATGAGTGTCTGCAGGCAACAGTGAAGCATGGTGGAGGTTCCTTACAAAATCCGATGAAAAGATGAGAGGCAGCGATGCACTCTGCCTTTCCCTAACATTGAACTTGAGCGTAAGCCGCTCTACTCAGTCGCGTAGCGCTGCTCCAACCTTATAGTCTCAGCAATGAGTGAGAAAAAGCACAGCTGCCGCTGCCTTAACTGTGTCACCTGACTACACTAATTCCATTGCACAGTTAATATTGACGCATGCGTTCTTGCGGAAAAAATGCTGTGGGAACAACCGTTGGAAAGGCACAGACCTTCTCTGCCTTTGGGGGCGTGTCCTTGAGTTACTGCTCTTTAGCAAACCAACCAAGCTTTGCCAGCAAGTCTATCATCAACCGATCCGAAAATGAAAAACGTTATATGTCAACTTAAACGGATCAAAACCCACCCTCGGAATCGGACCGATCAAGGGCAGCTCTCATCCCTGGCGCTTATTTCCATTGAAAAGGAGAGACTTTTAAAACTTCAGGCCAAGAGAGAGCAATTCTACAATGATGTCACGGACATCTTCGTCCAGAAGGAGAGAAGGATGGACTTCATATACAAGTAGATATGTAAGTGCAAGTATTTATTTTCATTTTAGTTGTCGGGTATTGGTGAGCAAATGTTTAAAGAACGGTAACCTGTTAACTGTAGATTTGGGCATTTATATAAAAACACTAATAGTATGAATTAAATCAGTGTCAGTACATTCTTTTGTGGACAATAATAACCATCAATTTGACATTGAGGTCAGATAGTAATAAAGTAGGTATTGAATTCAGTGCCATCTGCCGGTTGAATCGTGTAATTACATCGGGGTTTTCGTTGAGCTGCGTCAATAACAGTCTCTTTCCCAACCGTGCATAATTAGAATTCTGCTCTCTATAAGCCTGCCAATCGAATCGATGTAAATTGGGGTGTGAGACTGGCCAGTGCCCACCCAACCACTGACCTCACCGCACGTTACTGATTTTCACCCTTAGCATCAAACAATTTCATTATATTTTAAGAAGTTAAAACTTCTATAAACCAACTGGCTGCTGGAAAACAGAAACATTTTACTCAAAAACTGGTCTGGTGACACCACTGTTCAAATGAGGGGATTGAAGCTCTTCTCTACACACACTTCTCTGTGCTGTGTGTGTGGGAATGTAAGGTTGGCAGGGATGGGGTTAAATCTATACCTGCCTGTGGCTGAGCAGGGCTCTGCCGTTGTAAATACTGGCAGGGAGGGGGTTAAATTCTCCTCCCTGCCCAGGTTGATTGCGTCAGGTGGGAGCAATCAAACAATTAATTATTCAATTAATCACTCAGCCAACTGGCATAAAAGGAGGCCTCAGCCTTCCAGTAAGGGGACAGTTCTAGAAGGACTGTGCTGTTTTTTTGCGATCCAGTGAAGGCAACGCCTCTGTCATCCTGTCACATTTGGTGTCAGAAACGGGAAAACGCCACCTGGAGGCTCAGGGCAGTATTTTTTTTTGTTTTTTTTTAGTTTTGTGAAAAAAATGGGCAGAAGAAGCAGGCAGCGGCAGCAGCAACAGCAGCATCAAAGGCTGCTGCCACCCCAGCTGGAGGACCCAGCCAGCCTTTTTCCCTGGTGCTCCTGCCCGGAGGTGTTACAGGACACAGACCTGGAGTGGGAGGAGCCCGAACGTCCTGCGCCTGAGTGGGAGGAGCCCGAACGTCCTGCGCCTGAGTGGGAGGAGCCTGAAAGTCCTGCGCCTGAGTGGGAGGAGCCTGAATGTCCAGAGCCCAAGAAGGGGGAGTCGGTGCGTCCAGAGCCTAAGAGGGGGGAGTCGGTGCGTCCAGAGCCCAAGAGGGGGAAGGCCGAACGCCCACAGTCCAGGTATCCGCCAGCAGAGGGAGAGTTCCTGCTGGTTCCGCCTCCACTGCCGTGGGAGGACTGTGTGTCGCTCCCACCTCCAGCAGTAGAGGGAGAGTACCTGCTGGTTTTGCCTCCATCGCCGCCACCAGCAGAGGGAGCATACCTGCTGGTTCCCCTGCTGCTGCCGTCCCGAGAGCCAGAGGGGGTGGAGCTGCCGTCCTGAGAGCCAGAGGGGGTGGAGCTGCCGTCCCGAGAGCCAGAGGGGGTGGAGCTGCCGTCCCGAGAGCTAGAAGAGGTGGAGCTGCCGTCCCGAGAGCCAGAGGGGGTGGAGCTGCCGTCCCGAGAGCCAGAAAGGGAGAAGGCTGAAGCCCCTGGAAGGTCCGGGGCCCCTGCTATTGAAGAAAGCTTGGGGATCCAACATCAACCCCGCCCACCACCGCCATTGAAATAGTCCACCCAAGGGACATAAAGGGACTCTTGAGGGAAGGGCTTGGGTTGAAACGGGGGAGTTTGGCGATTAGGCCAAATGACTATATATATGGATAGGTGTGTAACAGCAGCAGGGCACTGCCGTTGTAGACACTGGCAGGGAGGGGGTTAAAGCCTCCCTGAAGAAAAACAGGTGCGGAATGCACCTTTGTTTGAGTTAATTGTGTTTTGGTTTATTGTTTAATTATTTTGCTTTTCTATTAATCAGTTTTTGTTAATTGTTTTATTGTTTAATTTAACTGTTTTCCGCTCATTGCACTAGTATGTGCCCGTTGGTGCCAGAAGCCTGTCACTGTGCAGTCTGTGGTCCAGTGAGTGGGGAGTTTTTTCAGACAATGTCACAGAATCGCTTTTGTGAAACTTTGTGATTTCTGTGTTTCGATCTGAAGCAAACCAGAAGTGCCCGACTTCAAAATGATAAATTTGCCCTGGCATCTGAAATTTGGACCCGCTTCATTGACAATAGCATTCTCTGCTACAAACCGGGACAGAATATTACAGTGGATGAGCAGCCAGCCGAAAGAGACGACAATGCCAGATTGCAAAATGCAATGGCAACAAGACTGTTGATAGCTGTGCCAAATGCTCAAAGACAGTCTGCAGTAAGTGACCTGCATATGTTGAAAAGAGCAGGATCTGTGTGATCTGTGCCAGCACTTAGACTTTGTAAGTGATTGTAAATGAAGCCCATTCTGTTCAAATGTTTATTCCTTCATGTCATTTCGATTACAGTATGTCTGTGTATAAATGCATAGCTTCGGTGGCGTATGTGTGCTTTGTTATGTAGGCACTGGAAAGCCATTTATTTTACATTTTTGATACTTCACATTGTTTCAATTGTTTTGTATGTACATGATATACCTGTATATACACAAATTTATTTTCAAATATTTGTTCATTTCATTTGTTACCATTTTTGAGGTTGTGCTTCATGTAATATATCTGTATATAAACACATTTCTGTTCAAATGTCAATTTATTTACAATGTTTCGGTTGTGTTGATGCTTTATATGACTTCAATTGTTTGTCTTTTCATTATAATATTTGTTGTTTTTAATACACCGGTCAAATTGGCTGGTCATGGTTTTTCTAGGTATGCCTAGAAACATGGTCGTTCTAGTGTTAAAATCATCTTTCCATTCTGCCTACTTTTTGTTGATATATTTGCCTTGAAATATGCGCTATATCTAGACTCAGACGACTCAAAGGTAGAAGCATTTAAAATAAAAAAATCAGTTGCCGTTTTCCATACACTATATGTATGCGTAATACCAGTACAGTATTAATAATAATACTAGCATGAATTCGTAGACATTTTATTTCAATCTAATATTTTTCAATTACACACTATGGGCCTCATTTACGAAAGGGCGCTAGATGTTATGGTGCACGATAATTGCAAGTACTATGCATGTTAATGAGTTCTGTATTTACTATTACAATTTTATTCAGTAATGGATGATAATGCATTTAAAAGAGGCGCCCCTCTCTGAATAATGAGATGAGCTTCATTCACACTGTATTTACTAAAGGGTGATAATTGTAGTGTGTACATTAAAGTGAGCGATAAGTAGTTCATTTGGAAATCAGGCTTTAACCACTGATAGGCGCGCTATTTAAACTTCTTTTTTTCTGGCCTGAAAACTAGTGATGTGATGTTCGATTCTTTTTACTGACTTGATTCATTCAGTTTTAGTGAATCAATTCAACAGATGTGTTCTTGATTCACTGACGCAAAATAAATACATCTTGCTGAATTACTTGGTTGTGAAAATATGCCATTTAAGTTAAGACTATTCACTTGGTGGGCTGCACTGTAAAAACAAAATATTTACACATATATATATATATATATATATATATATATATATATATATATATATATATATATATATATATACTGCATCTTGTAAAGCGCTTTGTGATGATGGTCCACTATGAAAGGCGCTATATAAAATAGATTGATTGATTGATACACATCGTAATATACGTGAAAATGTCTATATGTCTTATGTAGGCCAATATACTCAAATATACCACTTTACACAAAACACATTAACTAGAAGCAGCTTTTCTTTCAACGGAAATCTCAAACAGTAAAAAAGATGCCATAGCTCCCGAGTGGCGCATCCAGTAAAAGCACTCACTAGAGTGCAGGATGCGCTCTATAGCCTGGACGTCACCGTTCAAGTCCAGGCTATTCTACAGCCGACCGTGGACGGAGCTCCCAGGGGGCGGTGCTCACGGTCGAAAGGCCGCCTCGAGGGGAGGGAGAGTTAGGTCGCCAGGGTGTCCTCGGCTCGCGCACCAGCCACCCCTGTAGTCTGGGCGGCGATGCGGGCTTACCTGTAAGCTGCCCAGAGCTGCGTTGTCCTCCCGACGCTGTAGCTCTGAGGCGGCTGCACAGTGTCTGCAGAGTGTAAAGAAGCCGGCGGTTGACGGCACACGCCAGAGGAAAGGTAACATCTTCGGCCTCCCGAGTCAGCGAGGGAGGGGCGAAGATGAGAGTTGAGCCTAAAATAATTGGGCATTTCAAATTGGGGAGAAAATAATAAAAAACTAATAGGCAACGACTAAATTTAAAAAATTTTAAAAAAGATGCCATAGTATGTAATGCTATGTCTCAATATTTAACTTATATTCGAAAATATAATGTTTTAAACAGCACTAAAAAAGCTGTGGAAATGCAAAATAGTAAACAGTACTACTATGAAATGTACTTGACACCTGGCACTTCTTTTCTGGCACACTTTATATCAATTCTCATTACTTGTTCTAATTCTGCAAATTTTCCACATAATGCCTTGTGACAGAGATCGAATGGTGCTTGGTGTTAGATCTCCCTCTCGACCTGTGAGGGCACTGTGTAACGGGAACAGAGTACCCTGAACTAAATGGCACGACAATTTAGTCCGTAGGGTAGGTGGAAGTTAGTCATTTAAGAAAGGGGCGCAGCTACGGTATCCAAACTCAATGACCCAGACGGTAAACAGTGTGGCATCTGAGGATTGGAGGAGCAGATGCGCTCGTTAACCTAGGGGTCATGAGCGAGGATATAAATAGGGGACTAAGCGTACGTGATCTGTTCCTTGGTAAATGGTTAGTGTTGAAAACCTACAAGGAATCTGTGTGCTGTTCCGTGAACCGTGAGTTTGTGTTTGTTAGTGTTTTGTTAACTGTTGTCTATTTTTAATAGACAACCTGTTGCACGATCTGGAGCTGTACTGAAAACCAGCATAAACCCGGACATCACTTGCACCCCTGCATTTCACGGAGAACTGTATTACACCACTTGGACGTATTCGCCATCACTAAGAACTGTGTTTGTGTTTAGTGTTGGTGTGTAAAACTGGACTTTTGGTTACGGGTCAAACCCGGGGAATTACAAATCCCGAGTGATAGACGCCGCTGTATCACTCCAGCATTATTATTTACAGGGGTTCACCACAAGGCTCTGGACATTGTTAATTAAATCAATAAACACCCTTGCACCTGGAAATCATTGCCTGTGTGTTTTGTATCCGCTCTGCACTGCACTCACCTGTATTCACTCACCACTTTGCCACATGCCTGTTGATGCAGAATCCAGTGTAAGAAAATGGGTACTTCTTTCTTAAATGTTTTCCAGCACTCTGCTAGCTAATCCACTCTTTTGCTCAGTCATATATGGTGCACCCTCAGTTGTAATCCCACCACTTAGTTTCTTCCAAGGTAATTCTGCACTTTCCATGGCTTCTTGAAGTTAGAAAAGTCCTTTCCCTTTCGTTGAGACTCTAGAGCTTCTTTCATTTCCAGCAAACTCAACCTAAGTTGCTTTGTGTAGTGTATCATAGTGACATTGTACGGTGTAATCTTTCATAACTGCAACCATTGCACTGCAAATCAGACATGTTGCCTAGTCGTCAAAATTATTTAGTGAAAAAATAATCATCTGGCTAACGATTTAGGAATCTTCTGTGTTCCGCCTTCACCTTTCGCTTCTGTGACATCTCCAACTACTTTTTTGCTACAGATTTTAAATTTGACACAAAGTAAAATAAATAGTTTAAACAAGCCTTCGCATTGCTACCCTAATCAAATGTGTACATGAGGAAAACTGATCCTGTGTGCTGTTTGATTGGCTATTTTACTACCTCTGAGAGCTGTGATTGGCTTAATGGGAATGTCACTCATACAATGCAGACTGCACATGTTGAATACGTGTGATATATTAAAAGAGGCAGGTTGTTTTACAGATGAATTCCAAAACGATACAGTACATGAAAGCAATTTTAGAAACTAATAGTGCCGTATGAATTAAAGGAGAAAGGAAAAAGGCTTTTTTTCTTTTTTTTACATCAGACAAGGAATACAAGGTGTCTGTTGATCACAAATTTCCGGTCAATGTAAGCCACTTCGACCTTCACAATAAATGAGGGACACCAAGTACATTGAAAGCAAGGGCTTCCACACAGGTGATGCTCATGCGTTAATTAAGCAAATAACATCCCAGCATGCTTAGGGTCATGTATAAAAATGCTGGATAGGCCTGGTTACCTATAATTATGGCTAGCATGGCTGCAAGAGGAGACCTCAGTGACTTTGAAAGAGGGGTGATTGTTGGGGCGCGTTTGGCAGGAGCTTCAGTGACCAAGACAGTTCAACTTGCTGATGTTTCACGAGCAACGGTGTCTAACGGTGATGTCGGCATGGAACTCCGAGGGAATGACATCATCAGCAAAGGGCAACAGTGGGCGGAAGCGCATACTCCAGGATTGTGATATCCATGCATTAATTCGAAGTGCAAGGCAAAACAGGCGAGCAACTGCAGATCAATTGACTGCAAATTTCAACCTGGGGCGCGAGCAGCCAGTTTCATCAAAAATGGTCCGCCGAGAACTCCACAGGGCGAGGATACCATAGTGGCCCAACACCCTATTAAGTGACTTTACATTGGTGTTTCCATTTTTTTGTCCACTATATATATATATATATATATATATATATATATATATATATATATATATATATATAGATAGATAGATATATAGTGAGAGAGAGAGATAATGTACATACACACACACACACACACAAACAAATGTCCTTTTGAAATTTTGAGGAGCCTCCACTGATACTTACATTGAGTAATCTTGTCAATAGTACCCAGACCTCCAAGCACAAACTCGCTTGTACGCTTTGTATATGAATGTATGTAAAGCTGTCTTATGTACTGTAGGCTACTTACATGAAGAGATCTACAATGTATCTGCATATAATTATCAGTTGAATGATTTAGTTGCAATATGAAACATATAGCCAAGATATTTGTTTACACATTTCTAGTCTATAGAATTCTATAAACATATTTTTTATAGATACTCTCCAGACTAAGCAGTTTATCAGTAAGGCTGTACCAATTCACAGAGAGCACTTATAATGAGATCATCCTCATTGATCAATGCAATGCACAATTAAATCAGTTAATTGATTAATTAAAAAAAAATAGTAGAGAGAGAGAGAGAGAGGGAGGATAGAAATATGTTTCCTAGCAGTTAGGAAGCTGTCATTTTAAATGAGAACATGAGAGCGAGCCACTTCCTGTGTGCAGAACAGCAGAGGCCACTGAGCTGCTGCACAGCATTCAGTCCAGTGAAGGGCTTCAGGGGCTGTGGTTGAGTGAGAGGAAGTGCTGGAGGATGAGCACACAGCAGGGTGCACAGGAAGTGATGGCGAGACATTAAACTGACTCTTTAGATTATTATTTAGAGGAGATGTTAATCTTAAGGTCTTCAATCCCTGTGAACGGGGCAGGACATCCCTGGACAAGAGATGCTGCAACTCAGAGGATTCAGAAAGCTTGAACTCGCACAGCTTTAGATGATGAATTCAATACTTCAGTGGGGTTCTGTAACAGCACTGCAGAGAAGTGTCTGACATGCAGAACTTCATCTCTTGAGTTAAAAGCTTGAGTAAAAGCTTTGTAAACAGGGACCTTCAACTAGACAAACATTTCAGCTAAAAGACAGAAAGAGTTCAGATCAGCAGGGCTAAGAGACGCGTCAGGATTGAGGAGTCTGCAGGATCACCCATTGATCTGAAAAGACAGAAAGAGTTCAGATCAGCAGGGCTGAGAGACGCATCAGGATTGAGGAGTCTGCAGGATCACCAATTGATCTGAAAAGACAGAAAGAGTTCAGATCAGCAGGGCTGAGAGACGGGTCAGGATTGAGGAGGCTGCAGTTTTACACACACATGTTTGTAATGCTTTTTTATCTCATCATTTTATAATGTATGATTCCCTATTATGAGCTGTTCAACTTCCAACAGGGTGGAGAAACAAATATTGTAGGAAACTATTTTTCTCAAGTGGAGATACTTTATTTTCTAAGGCTCTTTGAACCCCAAAGGACTGAACATAGACATGAATATGAAATCCTGTAACAGGGTCTTGTCACTTTGAGGAGCTCAAATGGAATCTTTCAAACACACGGCCTGAAAATGTTCTTTCTGTAAAACACAATGTTAGCTATCCCAACACGTGGGATCTGGAAAACTGCAGAAAAAAAGACAATCCAGCTCTCAAGTATGTGTGTGTGTGTGGATGTGGATGTGTGTGTGTGTGTGTGTGTGTGTGTGTGTGTGTGTGTGTGTGTGTGTGTGTGTGTGTGTGTGTGTGTGTGTGTGTGTGGATGTGTGTGTGTGTGTGTGTGTGTGTGTGTGTGTGGATGTGGGTGTGGGTGTGTGTGTGTGTGTGTGTGGATGTGGGTGTGTGTGTGTGTGTGTGTGTGTGTGTGTGTGTGTGTGTGTGTGTGTGTGTGTGTGTGTGTGTGTGTGTGGGTGTGGGTGTGTGTGTGTGTGTGTGTGTGGGTGTGTGTGTGTGTGTGTGTGTGTGTGTGTGATGTGGATGTGTGTGTGTGTGTGTGTGTGTGTGTGTGTGATGTGTGTGTGTGTGTGTGTGTGTGTGTGTGTGTGTGTGTGTGTGTGTGTGTGTGTGGATGTGGGTGGGTGTGTGTGCGTGTGTGTGGATGTGGATGTGGATGTGGGTGTGTGTGTGTGTGGGGGTGTGTGTGTGTGTGTGTGGGGCTAGTCTCAATTTGTATAGTCCTAGGTTTGCTATTCAATCATTTGAAACCTATTTCAATATGACCATTTGCTCAGCTGGTATTTGAAAACAGCAATGTGAGCAGAAACAATTCATACTGACTGGAGATCCAGAGGCAGCTTTACTCAAATCAGCAAGCTGGTCAGTAGCTTACAATACCCTCTCAGCCAATCCGAGTGCAGGATTATTCAACAGTGTGTCTGAATATCATCTATAATGTAAATGACTTACTGGACACAGTTAGGTTGACAGCATTACTGCGCTCCTGTCCTGATGCAGACTCACACCAGTACACTCCACTGTGGTAATGCTGAGCGTTACTGATTGTGCAGCTGTCCCCATATCTACTGCTGTATTGATCACTGCACCCTGCCTCTTCACGCCCATCTCTGTACTGTTTAAACCTCCAGCCAGCAGAGCCCCCTTCCACCTCACAGCTCAGGGAGACTGTCTCTTCTGGGAATATCTGTGCCCAGGCAGGCTGCAGGGTCAGGACAGCCTGAGGAAGACCCTCTGAAACAGAGAACGTGTTTAAGATATGTGGGAATTACTGTTCTTAAAAAGCATCCAGATATTCTGTCAGGTTAGAAGTCAGCCAATGTAATATTCTTATTCAAAAGCGTTCCAGCAATAACACACATAGCCTCTAGGTGGAGGACAGCATGGCACGGTAATGGGTAGTGTTTGCTGGAGTCATTTATTGTTTTATTTAACTAAGTTAAATTGTTATGTTGGACAGAAGAAAAGGAATGTGTTTTTTTTATAGATGATCAGGAATCAGGATGAGAATCCTTAGCAGCCTCTTCACTTTGTGACTGCATTGTCACAGCCTATTTTCAACACACACACCTAACATGAAAAGTGTCATTTCTCAAATGAGCTTCATGCTTATCCTCCATGAATTGTAAATCCTGTTTTTAAACTGTGTTCATATTGTAGACTGTTCTCTTACCTTCATACTGTCCGGAGCAGCTCACTACAGTCAGCACTGAAAAAACACAAAAGAGACAGTCAGGGACTAAACCCTTATAAAAGCACCACAGTCATGTTGCTGTTTCCAATGCTTTTACCATGTTTATACTGTGCTCATCAGTTATAGGTGCCTGCCATACATACATGTAACATATAAGAACATAAGAACATAAGAAAGTTTACAAATGAGAGGAGGCCATTCGGCCCATCTTGCTCGTTTGGTTGTTATATGACTGTGTGGCGTCATTGGTTTCGTGTACCGTAGCCTTTCTAGATGGCCGACTCCACCTAACCCTGGGATTAAACTGTTGTGCCATTTAGTCAAGGGTATTTTGTTCCCTTTATGCAGCTGCCTCGCAGGTCGGGATGGAGATCTAACGCCAAGAATCATTCGATCTCTGTCACATATCCCTCCGCTCAGAGTGGCACTGAAGGAACACTCGGCTAAATCTGCTTTTCCCATTACTCCCCCCTCCCGGGAAAAAATAAGCCACATTTTGTCAGAAAAAACATAATTGAACTGCTCATATAACTTGCGCAGCTCCCGTTGCTGATCAGGAAGTAACTGTTCCCCCATCAAAATGTCTTTACACCAGGGCCTAAATCATCCTGTACTTCGCCTGGGGCTGTAAATAAGGCCTCCCTTGCCTGCCAGGGCTTTAATAAATTTACATGATAGATTTCTCTTTTATTACGGCAATCAGGCTGTTTAATTTCATAATTCACCTCTCCTATAGCCCGGATCACGTCATATGGCCCCTGCCATTTAGCACACAATTTCGATTCTGATGAGGGAAGTCGAAAGGTTTGAATTAGTGCATTTTTGTCGTAATGCTGCTGCTGTCAATGCTAAGCCGATCTGAGGTTGTCCTAGGCCAAACAACCGAACAAATCTAGACGATCTCTTAGTAGGAGCACATGCTTCACTACATTTTTGGATGAGCCTTTGTGCTCTTCCCACCCCTCTCTCAACAGATCGAGGATGCCGCGAGGCTGTCGGTCGTACAAGAGCTCGAAAGGGGAGAACCCTGTCGAACTCTGCGGCACCTCTCTCACTGCAAAAAGGAGGTAAGAACATAAGAACATAAGAACGTTTACAAACGAGAGGAGGCCATTCGGCCCATCTTGCTCGTTTGGTTGTTAGCAGCTTATTGATCCCAGAATCCCAGATCCCAGATTGATCCCAGAATCTCATCAAGCAGATTCTTGAAGGATCCCAGGGTGTCAGCTTCAACAACATTACTGGGGAGTTGGTTCCAGACCCTCACAATTCTCTGCGTAAAAAAGTGCCTCCTATTTTCTGTTCTGAATGCCCCTTTATGCCCCTTTATCTCCATTTGTGACCCCTGGTCCTTGTTTCTTTTTTCAGGTCGAAAAAGTCCCCTGGGTCGACATTGTCTATACCTTTTAGGATTTTGAATGTTTGAATCAGATCGCCGCGTAGTCTTCTTTGTTCAAGACTGAATAGATTGAATTCTTTTAGCCTGTCTGCATACGACATGCCTTTTAAACCCGGGATAATTCTGGTTGCTCTTCTTTGCACTCTTTCTAGAGCAGCAATATCCTTTTTGTAACAAGGTGACCAGAACTGAACACAATATTCTAGGTGAGGTCTTACTAATGCATTGTAAAGTTTTAACATTACTTCCCTTGATTTAAATTCAAACAAGTAACATACTCTACCACATTCGGATCTCTAGATGTCTTCCAAGCTTCTCGTAACACATCTAACAGGCCTCACGGTTGTCTCCCGAACAGTAAGGGAGAGGGAGGTAGGAAGGAGAGGTGAGGCAGGATGCAGAGAAGGTGAGGCAGGACAGAGAGGAGGTGAGGCAGGAGGCAAAGAAGGTGAGGCAGGACAGACAGGAGAAGAGGCAGGAGGCAGAGAAGGTGAGGCAGGACAGAGAGGAGATGGGGCAGGAGGCAGAGAAGGTGAGGCAGGACAGAGAGGAGGTGAGGCAGGAGGCAAAGAAGGTGAGGCAGGACAGACAGGAGAAGAGGCAGGAGGCAGAGAAGGTGAGGCAGGACAGAGAGGAGATGGGGCAGGAGGCAGAGAAGGTGAGGCAGGACAGAGAGGAGATGAGGCAGGAGGCAGAGAAGGTGAGGCAGGACAGAGAGGAGATGAGGCAGGAGGCAGAGAAGGTGAGACAGGATGGAGAGGACGTGAGGTAGGAAGGAGAGGTGAGGCAGGACAGAGAGGAGGTGAGGCAGGAGGCAGAGAAGGTGAGGCAGGACAGAGAGGAGATGAGGCAGGAGGCAGAGAAGGTGAGGCAGGACAGAGAGGAGAAGAGGCAGGAGGCAGAGAAGGTGAGGCAGGACAGAGAGGAGATGGGGCAGGAGGCAGAGAAGGTGAGGCAGGATGGAGAGGAAGTGAGGTAGGAAGGAGAGGTGATGCAGGATGCAGAGGTGAGGCAAGATGTGGAGATGGTAAAACAAACTATAATTCTATTAATAATCCAGATTTTTGTTCTAGACTTTGTCTGAAACTAAAAGGAGGCAGTGGTATTAAACATAAGAAATGTAAAGGGAAGAAAAATAATTTGGATTGCAAACAAATAGCAAACGCAATACATTACGTAAAGGAAACTACTGATATAGGCATAAATAACAAGGAATTTTGGCAGTCATTAGCAAAATCTATGAATTGGCCACACACATGACCTGCAGCTTCCAGGAGGAGTCAGGTACTGCTGTCTAGAATATGGGAAGAAAATAGGAACAACATACACACACTTGTAGAGGAGGTGAATATTTTAAAATCAGAAAATAATGTAGACAATGTTAGTACACTAGTACATGTAGAAATTGATACAAATGTTTTATTTTATGAAGAAACTGAAGAGAAATGTCAAAGAAACCAAAAAGGTAAAAGAAAAATTTATAAAAAAAAGACTTTGATAGTGATGAATGGGTGTCAGAACCAGTGTTAAAAATATATATATATTTTGTGTTTGTAAATCACCCAATAAAAGTGAAAGACCAATGCTAGCTTGTGACATTTGTAACCAGTGGTACCATTTTGATTGCTTAGGTATTCCCTTAAACACAGATAGTCACTCGGACTCATTTGGTTTTGTCTGTAGTTTAGAGACATGTCAGTTACAAGTAAATGCAGCACATAAAGGTTTTACTTTCACAGGAAAACAAAGAGAGTACCCTCTAAAACTGACAGCACATAAGAAAAGTGGACAGCAGTGTGGAGTAGTGATTAGGGCTCTGGACTCTTGACCGGAGGGTTGTGGGTTCAATCCCAGGTGGGGGACACTGCTGCTGTACCCTTGAGCAAGGTACTTTACCTAGATTGCTCCAGTAAAAACCCAACTGTATAAATGGGTAATTGTATGTAAAAATAATGTGATATCTGTATAATGTGAAATAATGTATAATGTGATATCTTGTAACAATTGTAAGCTGGCCTGGATAAGGGCATCTGCTAATAAATAAATAATAATAATAAAAAGTAATATTCATGATTGATCTTATTAAACATAGTCACAATCTAGTTAAAGAATTAAGCTCTTCAAAAATAAGTAGAGGTGTACAAACAGGGGTAGAAGATAAAATAGAAAAATCGCTTTCCGGGGCATTTGATGTTGTTGAGTTAAACTCTTTTATAGCTGTACCAAGTTTTAAAAACAGTACAGCAACACAGGAATCAACCGACCATGATCGCATTGACACTGATCTGGACAGCGAGCATAATGTTGTTGACTCTGAATTCGATTTCAGATGCAGATGAAAATGACCCAGATAATGCATTAATCAGTAAGGATAATTTAAATTGCATTTGATCAAATAAAGCAACATTTTCTGATTTTTAAATGTTCGATTCCAGAAACTGCACATTTTACATTGCCAGCAGAAGTGTGGTTGAATTTAAAAAAAACTAATAAAAAGGAAAGTATTTCAAAAATATACATGGGAAGGTTTATTTGTAATAAAATCAAAGAGTCAAACCCCTATTGCGTCTTAATATTCAAAAACCACAGGTTTAGTACTGCACATGAGAAGGACAAAAACCTTATCTTCAAATAAATAATAGATATTGCAAGCATAGCTCGTGTAAAATGAACTTCACCATAACACTATCGCATCCTAAAATACTGCATTTTAACGTGCGGTACAGGGGCACAGTATTGCACACTTCAGATGTCTTTAAAGCTAGACCATTCAGGGGTCCCGAGAGAAACAACCTGGCTGTCACTTTACAATATGTAAAGTCTTACAAATTATATAACGAGTTGCTAGGAAACGCAGACCCAAACGCCGTGCTGTTAACAGTAGTCTAGTTCACTTTACAAATTAAAGCACAGGTAATTCAGTTTCAAAGTGTAGGTGTCATCTTTATTTTCTGTACCCCCAAGTGTGTCTACATTACATTTCACCCCACTTTCTATATGTATATAAACTATATTTTTGTGCTGGATACGCGACTTCTTGATTCCTTGCCTGGGCTGAGCCGTTTTGAAAACCGGAAGTAATCCTCTTATTGTTGCTAGCTTCACGGAACTCCGTCCAACCGAGGTTGGGGCTCACCCAAATTTCCGTTCCTAGCTACGCCCCTGAGTTATATGCGATACAAACGGCTCGGTTACGATGTTAAAATTCAAAATATTAGTAACGTTTTATTAAAAGGTCCTCGGTATCACAATTCCCTTTTGCGATCCATATTAGATGATTGCTAACCCGCACTGAACGGTTTGTATTTTGGGATGGTATATTCCCCGTCCTGTGGGAGACAGACCCGTTCAGACACTGAGGGAGAGCAGACAGGAGGAGAGCAGACAGGAGGCGCCGGGGTAAACTGAATTCAAATAGAAAGAGCTACAAACAGCTCGTTTACAACGATAACAACATTGAAAGTGTTATTCGGTTTTAATGAAAGGATCCCCGGTATCACAATCCCCTTTGCGATCCATATTAGATGATTGCTAAACCGCACTGAACGGTTTGTATTTTGGGATGGTATATTCCTCGTCCTGTGGGAGGCAGACGCGTTCAGACACTGAGGGAGAGCAGACAGGAGGTAAGCGAGTCTTTATTGAGTTGTAAAATAGGTTTTACAAATACAGAAAGCTGTTGTGTTGTATTACTTTGAAAGGGCCGGGTTGTCGTGGGTTGTATGTGTGTGTTGTATGTTTTCGTGTGTGTGTTGTATTTGTGATGCGGCGTGGCTGTGCCAGCGCGTTTGTTTTTATTCACATCGCCCCCAGTTGCCTGTCTGCGTGCCACGGGCCCAGTGATGCCAGATTTGAAAGCATCTCGAGTAAATACTGGTTGCGTTCTGTTCTGTTCTGTTCTGGTACTATTCTGTTAGATTTCAACAAACAAAACCCCAAATAGGTTAGTATCAGTAGTTTGTACTTTACTTAGTTATGCTAGAGCCTACCCCTAAAAACACACCTGGCACTCTGCCAAGACGTCAGGAGGACAAGATATCACATTATTTTTACATACAATTCCCCATTTATACAGTTTTTATACACATTTATACACTAAAGTGTACTACAGGATACTATGTGACACTATAGTGTACTGCAGGATACTATGTGACACTATAGTGTACTGCAGGATACTATGTGACACTATAGTGTACTGCAGGATACTATGTGACACTATAGTGTACTACAGGATACTATGTGACACTATAGTGTACTGCAGGATACTATGTGACACTATAGTGATTTTGGACGGTACTGTAGTATTTTATTCATATGGAGTCAAGGTCTCCATTGGTAAAAGGCATGAGAAGCTTGTGACTATCTGTCTGTCTGCACTACCGAGCCCCGAAGAAATAGATTGGACTCCTGAAGGAGGAAGTAAAAACATTCAGATATATGAGGCTGTGTGGTCCAGCAGTTAAAGAAAAGGGGCTTGTAACCATGAGGTCCCCGGTTCAAATCCCACCTCAGCCACTGACTCATTGTGGGACCCTGAGCAAGTCACTTAACCTCCTTGTGCTCCGTCTTTCGGGTGAGCTGACGTAATTGTAAGTGACTCTGCAGCTGATGCATAGTTCACACACCCTAGTTTCTGTAAGTCGCCTTGGATAAAAGCATCTGCTAAATTAACAAATAATAATAATAATAATAATATATTTGCCATGTGTTCACTTTTGTATGTGATAGATTCTACGTTTCAGTGCTACATGGGCAAACGTTTTGCATTGCCCTATAGAATTAACACCTTTAGCTTCATAAAGTTTTTATTATGTCTCAATCCTAAAATTCTAGGTAATGCAATACTTTTTGCCAAAACCTGTACACCATGTTTCAATACTGCTTTATTACTGTAGAGTGTAGTGCACACCCTGTGTCTCAATACTGCTCTGTTACTGTAGTGTAGTGCACACCCTGTGTCTCAATACTGCTCTATTACTGTAGAGTGTAGTGCACACCCTGTGTCTCAATACTGCTGTATTACTGTAGTGTAGTGCACACCCTGTGTCTCAATACTGCTCTGTTACTGTAGTGTAGTGCACACCCTGTGTCTCAATACTGCTCTGTTACTGTAGTGTAGTGCACACCCTGTGTCTCAATACTGCTCTATTACTGTAGAGTGTAGTGCACACCCTGTGTTTCAATACTGCTCTGTTACCGTAGTGTAGTGTACACCCTGTGTCTCAATACTGTCTATTACTGTAGAGTGTAGTGCACACCCTGTGTCTCAATACTGCTGTATTACTGTAGTGTAGTGCACACCCTGTGTCTCAATACTGCTCTGTTACTGTAGTGTAGTGCACACCCTGTGTCTCAATACTGCTCTGTTACTGTAGAGTGTAGTGTACACCCTGTGTCTCAATACTGCTCTATTACTGTAGTGTAGTGTACACCCTGTGTCTCAATACTGCTCTATTACTGTAGAGTGTAGTGCACACCCTGTGTCTCAATACTGCTCTGTTACTGTAGAGGGTAGTGCACACCCTGTGTCTCAATACTGCTCTGTTACTGTAGTGTAGTGTACACCCTGTGTCTCAATACTGCTCTGTTACTGTAGTGTAGTGCACACCCTGTGTCTCAATACTGCTCTATTACTGTAGAGTGTAGTGCACACCCTGTGTTTCAATACTGCTCTGTTACTGTAGTGTAGTGCACACCCTGTGTCTCAATACTGCTCTATTACTGTAGAGTGTAGTGTACACCCTGTGTCTCAATACTGCTCTGTTACTGTAGTGTAGTGCACACCCTGTGTCTCAATACTGCTCTATTACTGTAGAGTGTAGTGCACACCCTGTGTCTCAATACTGCTGTATTACTGTAGTGTAGTGCACACCCTGTGTCTCAATACTGCTCTGTTACTGTAGTGTAGTGCACACCCTGTGTCTCAATACTGCTCTGTTACTGTAGTGTAGTGCACACCCTGTGTCTCAATACTGCTCTGTTACTGTAGTGTAGTGCACACCCTGTGTCTCAATACTGCTCTGTTACTGTAGTGTAGTGTACACCCTGTGTCTCAATACTGCTCTGTTACTGTAGTGTAGTGCACACCCTGTGTCTCAATACTGCTCTGTTACTGTAGTGTAGTGCACACCCTGTGTCTCAATACTGCTCTGTTACTGTAGTGTAGTGTACACCCTGTGTCTCAATACTGCTCTGTTATTGTGGAGTTCTCTGTATGTTACAACATATACAGTATTATCCAGTTCATGTACATTGTAGTGCACCTCCATTATTGTTAGTTTCCTTTATCTCAGTGTGTGGAGTGTGTCTGACTATGTATGTATATGGCAGTCTGCTCTGGGAGTGCAGTGCTGTACAGAACGTGCCTGTCTCTCTGTATGTATATGACAGTCTGCTCTGGGAGTGCAGTGCTGTACAGAACGTGCCTGTCTCTCTGTCTGTATATGACAGTCTGCTCTGGGAGTACAGCGCTGTACAGAACGTGCCTGTCTCTCTGTATGTATATGACAGTCTGCTCTGGGAGTGCAGCGCTGTACAGAACGTGCCTGTCTCTCTGTATGTATAGTGTGTGCGGACCGGGATTTCCAGCCTCTTCCACATGTGCTTCAAGTTCAAGTTGTATCTGCTTGTGCCAGGTCTGGGGTTTTGTGCTTAGTAATTGTTGGTAGCTGCATGCAGATCTTTACCTAGCCATGTTATATAATCTTAAATTTTGAACAAACTTTTTACGTTGTGTGAAGAGGTAAGACAGTTAAATTGGTAAATGTGAATTTATTGATAAGAAACGTAAGTTACAAATTACAGGTGGAACCCTAGTTAATTTAATTTGGAATTTAAGCTTCCTGTTCAGAAAGACATGATACTGTGTTATCGCTGATTTCATTTCAAACGTCATAAACTATGTTCATTGTTGTTTTGGGGAAAATATCCACACAATTGTAAGCTTACAACTCTACAACCAGCAACACTATGAAATGCAGCCTGCTGTTTTGAGAATAGTATTGAAACTTGTTTTCAGTACTGTATTCAGTTTATAGTTTCTTTTTTTAACATTTAAAAAAAAAAATTTAATCTCTGCAGCGGCACACTGAAAAGGGATGTGTCCGTCCTGTAGCTGTTTTAAAAGCCACAGTCATGGTGTAATATTTGTTGTTGAACATTAATTTAGCGGTTTGATATGATACAGGCTTGTGCAAAATGAGTATGCAAATTTGCAAGAGCATCTTAATGTGTGGCTATTTATGGTAACAAAGTTTTGAAGAAGCCTGTTGTCTTTAAATCATGCAGTGTTGGGTTATTAGGAAAGTAAATGAGATCTGAGGAGGGTGATTTTTCTTTATTTCCAGTTTTAACTGGAAAAACGGGAATACTCTACACAGTAGGTACTTGGTTCCAATAGCCTATGTTTGGAATATATTTGTGGAAATGGATGGGTCAGCTAGGCAAATATTTCAGAGGTCTCGGGCTCGGGTCGGTTTTAATTTCTTTGGTCGGGTTCGGATCGAATTTTAAATTTAGACCTGATCAGACCTACTTTGTGTGTCCAAGCTCAATGGACAGGCTGTAGATAGAAATCGGGCTTTGCTGTAGCTACACGTAGGCAAGTTTGGTTTTCCCAGGCAAGCGTGCCTGGCGGGGACAAAGTACCACGGTTGGGCGCCCGATTGCTCCAGGTCATACGTTTGGTCCCGCGGTAGGCGAGATCGTGCGCAGGGATCCACTAAGGAGCTGGCTCGTCTGCTTCCCAGCGACCACCTCCAGTACGTAAACCAGCGCTGCCAGAGGTGATGTTCACAACCAGCCAGCGGCTGCTTACTGCGGAGGCTTTTATAGTTTTTGCCGCCCAGCGCAGAAACGCATCTCCATAAAACCAACGCACAGGAAGTACCTGCGGTTCGCTTTTCAGGGAACAGAGTATGAGTTCTGTGTCTTGCCATTTGCCTTCTCAAAGTGCATGGAAGCTGTCCTGGCCCCATTGAGACTCAAAGGCGTCAGAGTGCTCACTTATCTGGACGACTGGCTCAGTTGCCCGCACAGGCAGAAGCCCACACGAACTGGTCACCGGCAACCTTCAATGGTTGGGCCTTATGGTGAATCATGCGAAGAGCCAGCTCACGCCTTCTCAGGCAGCCTCCTATCTAGGAGAGTGCTTGGACTCCAGGTCCATGCTGTCCACTCTGTCTGACGGCACAGTGCAGAGAATAGCCACCTGTTTGGGGCGCTCACGGTAGTGACGTTCCAGAAACTTCTGGGCTTGATGGCAGCAGCTTCCCAGACCCTTCTTTGGGTTTCCTGCACATGTGCCCTCTGCAGGCCTCCTTCAACAGCTGGGTTTTTCAGCCTGCATTGAACAGCGACTGCCTACTGGTAGTGTCTCATCACTGTCTAAAGGCAGGTAGAAACAGCCAGCCCATCTACACACGGCGCAGCGCTGGGCAGTGTCATCAGAAGGCAGGTCATCACCACGGACACGTCCGGCCTGAGCTGGGACACTGTGTGGAATGGCAGGGCTGCGCAAGGTGTATGGGAATCTCCCTTGGCAGGGTCTCCACATACATTTTTTAGAGCTGCAAGAGGTTTGAGGAAGACATGTGCTTGTCCGTACAGACAACACAACAGTGGTGGCTACGTCAACCATCTCCATCACGTGGCTTGCAAGCTTTTGCTCTGGGCACATGAGAACCTACTCTCACTGCGGGCAGTACATCTGCCCGGGGTGACAAACTGGGCGGCGGACCTCCTCTCAAGGAGAGTTCCCAGCGTCTCAGAGTGGAGACTTCACCCCAAGGTGGTGAGCCTCATTTGGGAGTGGTGCAGGAGAGCAGAGATAGATCTCTGTACCTTCTAGGAATCAACCCACTGTCCCCTCTGGTTTTCCATAATAAGAGGTGGGGGCCCACTGGCAGTAGATGCCTTGGCACACCAGTGTCCGAGGCAACTGTTATATGCCTTCTCACCGTTTGCTTTTTCCCCGCTGTGTCTGGAGGAAGTCAGCAGGACCGGGCCAAGGTGCTCCTAGTAGCCCCGTATTGGCCCAGTAGACTCTGGTTTTAAACCCCGATGCAGCTCCTGAGCGGCCAGCTGTGGAGACTGCCGAGGCGCTGTGACCTGCTCAGTCAGTTCATTAATTAGGTTGGCAATGATTAATCAATTTACAGAGAATATCTCCTACACTACACAAGGAGAGCAGACCTGGCTGGTGTGTCTATCTGTGTGTGTCTCACTGTGTGTGTGTATTCCCTGACAGCTCTGGGGACTCAGCCCTCAATCTCTATGGACTCTACACAAGGAGAGCAGACCCAGCTGGTGTGCAGATCAGAGGGGTGGAGCCCTGAACCTGAAGTGATCTGGAGAGACAGGAATGGAAACGATGTGACATCACTGTCCAACACAACAATGCTGAGGGACAGTCAGGGGCTCCTCAGTGTCAGCAGCTACATCAAAATCAAACAGCAGTCCAACGTGTTCTCCTGTCTGGTTAGAAGTAAAATACCTAAACCAGACTGGAAATCCAAACTCCACATATCCAGTGAGTATCACATATTTGTGGATTGAGCCTGACTGACACTGACCATAGATTACAGTCATCATGATGGGGCATCAACATCTGTGAATCAAACACATGAACTAGTGGACCAGTCAATATCTGAATCAAACACATGAACTAGTGGACCAGTCAATATCTGAATCAAACACATGAACTAGTGGACCAGTCAATATCTGAATCAAACACATGAACTAGTGGACCAGTCAATATCTGAATCAAACACATGAACTAGTGGACCAGTCAATATCTGAATCAAACACATGAACTAGTGGATCAGTCAATATCTGATTCAAACATGTGAACTAGTGGGCTAGTTAATATCTGAATCAAACACACTGACTCCATCTTAATGTCTGTAACATAGGAAGGGTGTGTTGAATGACTCACTATGAGGGGTGTGGCTTAGTGTTGGGAGGGGTGTGTGGAATGCTCACTATGAGGGGTGTGGCTCAGTGTTGGGAGGGGTGTGTGGAATGCTCACTATGAGGGGTGTGGCTCAGTGTTGGGAGGGGTGTGTGGAATGCTCACTATGAGGGGTGTGGTCAGTGTTGGGAGGGTGTGTGGAATGCTCACTATGAGGGGTGTGGTCAGTGTTGGGAGGGGTGTGTGGAATGCTCACTATGAGGGGTGTGGTCAGTGTTGGGAGGGGTGTGTGGAATGCTCACTATGAGGGGTGTGGTCAGTGTTGGGAGGGGTGTGTGGAATGCTCACTATGAGGGGTGTGGTCAGTGTTGGGAGGGGTGTGTGGAATGCTCACTATGAGGGGTGTGGTCAGTGTTGGGAGGGTGTGTGGAATGCTCACTATGAG
The DNA here is from genome assembly GCA_030684275.1 of Acipenser oxyrinchus oxyrinchus. Taxonomy (NCBI): domain Eukaryota; kingdom Metazoa; phylum Chordata; class Actinopteri; order Acipenseriformes; family Acipenseridae; genus Acipenser; species Acipenser oxyrinchus. The sequence continues at coordinate 2,320,609 of CM060303.1, read as the reverse complement.
GGGTGTGGTCAGTGTTGGGAGGGTGTGTGGAATGCTCACTATGAGGGGTGTGGTCAGTGTTGGGAGGGGTGTGTGGAATGCTCACTATGAGGGGTGTGGTCAGTGTTGGGAGGGGTGTGTGGAATGCTCACTATGAGGGGTGTGGTCAGTGTTGGGAGGGGTGTGTGGAATGCTCACTATGAGGGGTGTGGTCAGTGTTGGGAGGGTGTGTGGAATGCTCACTATGAGGGGTGTGGTCAGTGTTGGGAGGGTGTGTGGAATGCTCACTATGAGGGGTGTGGTCAGTGTTGGGAGGGTGTGTGGAATGCTCACTATGAGGGGTGTGGTCAGTGTTGGGAGGGTGTGTGGAATGCTCACTATGAGGGGTGTGGTCAGTGTTGGGAGGGTGTGTGGAATGCTCACTATGAGGGGTGTGGTCAGTGTTGGGAGGGGTGTGTGGAATGCTCACTATGAGGGGTGTGGTCAGTGTTGGGAGGGTGTGTGGAATGCTCACTATGAGGGGTGTGGTCAGTGTTGGGAGGGTGTGTGGAATGCTCACTATGAGGGGTGTGGCTCAGTGTTGGGAGGGTGTGTGGAATGCTCACTATGAGGGGGTGTGGTCAGTGTTGGGAGGGTGTGTGGAATGCTCACTATGAGGGGTGTGGTCAGTGTTGGGAGGGGTGTGTGGAATGCTCACTATGAGGGGTGTGGTCAGTGTTGGGAGGGGTGTGTGGAATGCTCACTATGAGGGGTGTGGTCAGTGTTGGGAGGGGTGTGTGTGTTCCAGTGTGTTGAGCTGCTGTGTTGTTTTCCAGGTGATTTTTTCCCAGGAGTCTCTGGATGGATGGTGGCTTTCTCCTTGACTTTAGCTCTCAGTATTGGAGCCATTCCTCTGCTGGTGATCAAATGGAGAAGAATGGATAGTAAGTACTTATTATTATACAAAAGCTTTGTCAGAAATTTTGCATAGCTCTGTGCATTTTAGTGTCATAAACCTTCACTATCATATTGACTGTACTGTGTTCTTTTCTAGGAAAGTTGAAAATGTATGAAGTTAAAGGTAAGTGAAGACTTTAATGAACAGATACTGCAAACCCATTCCAGCTCCAGCAGTAGCAGCTCAAAGTGGCTCAAATTTTTGGATGTCTGGATTTCTGGTGGTTGTGTTTTACGAAGTTTCTTTTTTCCTGTGTAACAGGGGAGATCTGGACTGACTGTCTGCCACATTCAGATTACTGCAGGTAGAGGGCAGCAGTCTCGTGGGATCCGCCTGTCGGTCATGGCGATGACACGGAGAGGTGGGGAAGAGGGTGTGTGCTTTCCCTCTCTGAGTGGCTGAGGGCGGCCTTGGGAGACTGCTCGCCCATAAGAACTGGCTTGGTTGTGCACTCGGGTGGCCGTGTTGGGGAAATACAGTGTCGCTGGCAGAAGAGGCCAGCGTGAAACAAGGAGCAGGCGAGCCCGGCTGAGGGGCAGCCTTTCATAAAAACAAACAAACTAATTTTCACAGAGCAATATAAATAAATACGCACCCAAGGGACGTGTGTAGAGGTATGGGAACCCTGGCCATCCCAGTGTATAGGCACAACTGAGTGTAGGACGGAGACCCGTGCTGACCGGCTTAGCGGCAGTGGGGCACTGCATAAGCAGCACTTTTGTTTGTAGTTTTATTACTGTGTTTTATTTTCCCTTTTTCTTTCGCCTTCTGTTTTCATTATTATTTTTGAGCACTTGAAGGATACCTGTGTTGGTAACCCTGTGGTCCTGGTTTACTGTCGGCAGTATCCAGACCACGGACAACAGCCTCTGCGGGCTAAACTAAATAGAACACTTAATAAGTAAAATAAATAAATCTGGGCACCTGTGTGGAGTTTGAATAAAACCTTCTGTCTCCGTGTCAGTGAATACCCCCACCCTTCCACACATGGTGCCAGGAGTGGGATTCACTGGCACTGCCCAACCCAGGTAGTGCAATAGCCAAGGGAGACAGAAGATTTTATTTGCAAACACCGCACAGGTGCCCAGATTTATTTATTTTACTTATTTATTTTTTATTTAGTTTAGCCCGCAGAGGGCGCTGTTTGTTTTTATGAAAGGCTGCCCCTCAGCCGGGCTCGCCTGCTCCTTGTTTCACGCTGGCCTCTTCTGCCAGCGACACTGTATTTCCCCAACACAGCCACCCGAGTGCACAACCAAGCCAGATCTTATGGGCCGAGCAGTCTCCCAAGGCCCGCCCCTCAGCCACTCAGAGAGAGGGAAAGCACACACACCCTCTTCCCCACCTCTCCGTGTCATCGCCATGACCGACAGGCGGATCCCACGAGACTGCTGCCCTCTACCTGCAGGATTACGAATGTGCCAGACAGTCAGTCCAGATCTCCCCTGTTACACCCTGCCTCTGCCTTCCTGAACTCGGCTGTTTTGACCCTCTTCAATCTCTCTGGTGGCTTTCAGTCTGTTAGGGGTGCAGACCTCCATGAATTGTGGGTGTGCCAGCTCCTCAAGTTGCTGTCTCATTTCCTGCAACTCCATTTCTAGCACACTTACTAGTTTAAGCAAGTCCTGGATCGTGCAGCACTTTACACACACTTGGTTGAGCTCTGCTGGGTTTTCTCGGATTTCCCACATCATGCAGGTGTCACAGATTACTGGCTTGAAGACCATGTGTTTTTTTTTTTTGTAAGTTTAATTTTAGCTTCTGCAGCTGTCAATCTGCTTCAAACTGCTCTGCTTTTAAACTATGCACTTCACACGATGTCGCTCCCACGCTGTCGCTGTATGAACTGCCTCACTTTGTTGTGTTCTGTTGTGCTTGTAGCTCTGCCCTGCCTCCTTGTCTCAGAACGGTGCTGAATTTGAATCAGCTGCTCTGAGTTTGTTTCAGTTACTTTTAGCAAACACTATAAAATGCTAAATTGAAATTACAATCCCCTTTCTAAGTGCTTTGTTTGAAATGTGTAATACTGTAATGAACTAATTGTTAAAAAATGATTGTTTCATTATAAAACGGTGTTCACATACCTGTAGAACTGTTCCGACTGACTGGTTTCAGTGGATTAATTTAATCAACAATACATCTGCCCTTCTCTTCAAAGCCGCACAGCCACTTTTAGTTCAAAGATTCGTAGGATAAATAAATGAAAAGATCAAAGGGTGACGCCACAGAAATGTTTCATAATAACGCAGATAATAACTTCACATATATCAGATTAATTTGATAAAAAGTTCAGACAATAGATTTATTCACTAAAATCTTCATAGGGACATAGGATTCATTTGATCGGTTGTGTATTTTATATTGTAATTTAACACTTAAAAAAACTGCTCTGTTTTATTTTTTAGCTGTTCTTCATCTTCGAGAGGAACTGGGTAAGAACTGTGTTTTTTGGTTTATTACACAGATTTTTATAAGAACATAAGAACATAAGAAGGTTTACAAACGAGAGGGGGCCATTCAGCCCATCTTGCTTGTTTTGGTTGTTAGTAGCTTATTGATCCCAGAATCTTTCCTGATCAAGCATCAGATGTGTAATAAAGTGATAACCGTGCGGTCTGATGAGTGAGACAGAAACGTGACTCTGACTAGATGAACACTGTTACTTGAGAGTCAGTCAGTTCATAGGCAGGTAGCTCCACTGTAGGGGTGTGTCCAGTACACTAGTGCCTGTGTGCTTGAGTCCTGCACACCATCTCTCTGCTGGATCAGAGCAGTCAGTTCATAGGCAGGTAGCTCCACTGTAGGGGTGTGTCCAGTACACTAGTGCCTGTGTGCTTGAGTCCTGCACACCATCTCTCTGCTGGATCAGAGCAGTCAGTTCATAGGCAGGTAGCTCCACTGTAGGGGTGTGTCCAGTACACTAGTGCCTGTGTGCTTGAGTCCTGCACACCATCTCTCTGCTGGATCAGAGCAGTCAGTTCATAGGCAGGTAGCTCCACTGTAGCGGTGTGTCCAGTACACTAGTGCCTGTGTGCTTGAGTCCTGCACACCATCTCTCTGCTGGATCAGAGCAGTCAGTTCATAGGCAGGTAGCTCCACTGTAGGGGTGTGTCCAGTACACTAGTGCCTGTGTGCTTGAGTCCTGCACACCATCTCTCTGCTCAAGGTCACACCATGTCAGTCACATCTAGGCTTCTAGCTACTCAATACAAAGTTCAATAGTGTTCAACAGAGGGATGATTTTAAACCTCAGTGTTCAGAAAGTAACCCAGCTTTCTTATTTTCACAGAGTCTATAAGGTGTGTCCCTATATCAGGTATGTAGACTGTGTGGAAATCCACAGCCTGACTCACCCCAGCGCAGCCCTGCCGGTTAGTGTGTGCTGCACATCTTCTGAACTGTAGAAAGTACAGGAGGAGTGATTGTAAAATAATGCTCTCTTTATTTCTGTGTTCTAGAATGGAAGTGGATCCTCAGCTCAGCAGGTATGTGTCTCTTCAATGGATTCCTTTCACAGTGGAGGGTAAAAGAACAGCGAGGAGCCCCGCCTCACTCACCGTGTTTACATCTATAATAAAATACACATTGTATCTAATTATTAACAGACAAAAGTCTTGCACGCATGCAACTATACACATTCTGAAACATGTTCTCCCCTTCTCTTGCATTAGAATTGGGTTGACTGAATGATGAAGACCTAATGCTTTGCCACAGTGTCTAAGCCTCAGAAACCATTTCAGGCAGTGACTTCATGTTTGTAGGTTCATATAAAGTAGTGTTCTTCAGTCAGCTGCCCTTCATTAAAAATGCTAGCTACAGATATGCATGGTTGAAAAGTTGCCACTGTCTACAGGGCATTTGTGTTCCCTAACAAGCAATAGGTCAGTTTCCTTAGTTATGGCAGATGAGCCCCAGGATCGGATCAAGATTATGGATCAGTGGAGCCTCACCCAGATCTGCTTAGTACAGCACCTTCTGAACCAGCTTCCATTTTTGTTTGCTAGTACAACTGTTTTTATATATATATATACAGTGGTTTGCAGAAGTATTCACCCCTGCAAAGTTTTCACATTTTGTTGGCACCTGAGCGTACTCCACGATGCTTTCAAATTAGACTTTACATGTAGAATCTACACAAACTACTCCACACTGATAAAGTTAAAAAATGCATATAGAATATAAATAAGTAAGATTTACAGAGAAAAACAGATTAATCTCAGTTGCAAAAGTATTCAACCCCTTTGCTACTGCAGCCCTAAATCAGCTCAGGTGCAAATGATTTGTTTTGAAAGGTCACAAAATGAGTGAAATGGTTTCAGCCTGTGTGTACTCAAAGTGGTTTAACCCTTTGCAGTCCATTTATTAAGTGCGTGTCAGGTCCAATTTATTTTCACACGCGCAGTTAATTTTAGACGCACTGTTTAAAAGTATTTTTTTTCCACAGTCAAACGGGTTTAAATGGCCCTGCATATCAACAAAGCACTCGCTAGGCATCTCCAGCCCCGCCCCACACTTTCATTCGCTATAGCTTTCACCTATGCTAAGAAATAAAAAATAATAATAATAATAATAATAATAGTCGTACATACCGATCAATCATCTCCTGATCACTCGTTTTATCACCAAACTCAATAATGCGATCCAAGTCATTATTTTATTACTATAACATCTCAAAAAAGCTCTGCAAATGTCCATGATATTCTCTGTGCGCTGATTCAGTATCAGCCAGCTAGTTTCCTTATGACCGCCCCTATGTGATGCCAGGGGCAAGTATGACTATTCATGAGATACACCTTTTTTTTTTTTTTTGACTTTTTTTCCGACTTTTTTTTCGTCTCAGCTCCTGTCGCTCCCACTCGGCCATTAAATGGTTTTCTCAGGTTTTCGGACAAAAAATGACTAGAAACCTGTTTTTGCATTTTTTTGATGATGTCGGACAGGGTCCGACATTGGACCGGATAGGAATAATTACAATGTCGGACCAGGTCCGACATAGGACCGCAAAGGGTTAACTTGTAGATAATTTCCCTGAGGTATATAAAGACTTTCAAGCTGCAACTCGCATAGTGATCCAACAAAGCAACCATGAAGACCAAGGAGCTTTCGAAACAAGTCAGGGATAAAGTGGTAGAGAGGCACAGAGCAGGAGAAGGGTGCAAGAAAATTTCAAAGGTGCTGATTATCCCTCTCAGCACAGTGAAGTCCATCATTAAGAAGTGGAAGATGCATCATACCACCCAGATGCTACCCAGATCAGGTCACCCTCCCAAACTGAGCAGCTGGGCAAGCAGGAAACTGGTTCGGGATGTCACTCTGAAGCCAACAATGATCTTGAGAGATCTGCAAAGTTCTGTGTCTGAGATGGGAGTCAGTGTTCACACATCAACAATAAGCCGGTCCCTACACAAAGCTGACCTGTATAGACGGATGGCAAGAGAGAAGCCATTACTCAAAGAGCTTTATCTTAAAGCACGTATGGAGTTTGCGAAAAAGCATGTAGATGATACTGCAGATATGTGGAAAAAGGTTTTGTGGTCAGACGAGACAAAAATTGAACTTTTCGGTCTAAATTCCAAAACGTTACGTCTGGCGCAAGCCCAACACTGCACATCACCCAGTCAACACCATCCCAACTGTCAAGCATGGTGGTGGCAGCATCATGTTATGGGGATGCTTCTCTTCAGCAGGACTGGGAAGCTTGTCAGGATAGAGGGAGAATGGATGGTGCAAAGTAATCCTTGGGAAAACCTGTTTGATTCAGCCAAGACTCTGAAACTGGGAGGAATTCACATTTCAGCAGGACAATGACCTGAAGCACAAAGCCAAAGCCACACTGGAGTGGTTGAACAAGAAGAGAATCAATGTTCTTGATTGTCCCAGTCAAAGTCCTGACTTGAATCCAATTGAAAATTTATGGCGAGACTTGAAGATTGCAGTCCATCGACGATCCCCAACAAACTTATCAGAACTGGAGCAAGTGAAGAATGGGCAAAAATGTCACCATCCTACCGTGCAAAGCTAGTAGAGACCTATCCAAACAGACTCATAGCAGTAATTGCTGCAAAAGTGCTTCTATCAAGTACTGACTTAAGGGGCTGAATACTTATGCAACCAGTAAATTTCATTTTGTACATTTTCTTTGCAAGTATTAATGATATTTAACCTCCTCCTCATATAACAGTGTTCAGTTTAACCACTACAGCTTTCAATAAAAAAGTTTGTCTGAAAAACTGTGAATACATTATATGTAATTCAACAAAATGTGAAAACTTTGCAGGGGGTGAATACTCCTGCAAACCACTGTATATGTTATGGACCGATGCCAAAATCGGGCAGTTGCTGAAATGCCCGTGCAGTTTGTGAAGTGTCCAGCTGTGGTGGGCAGATGCAGAATTAGCATCGAATTTTATGTCGTTTCGGCATCTGCCCTGGCAGTTTGACAACTGCCCACAGCCACCCGGGCTGATGGTAAAGAAAGATTTTAAACAGATACAGTATATTACTAATAGAGTATAATACTACTTCTAATTATTATTATTTATTATTATTAATAATAATAATAATAATAATAATAATAGTGTGTGTGATCTCTCTCTCTCTCTCTCTCTCTCTCTCTCTCTCTCTCTCTCTCTCTCTCTCTCTCTCTATATATATATATATATATACAGTACTGTGCAAAAGTTTTAGGCAGGTGTGAAAAAATGCTGTAAAGTAAGAATGCTTTCAAAAATAGACATGTTAATAAATTATATTTATCAATTAACTAAATGCAAAGTGAGTGAACAGAAGAAAAATCTAAATCAAATCCATATTTGGTGTGACAACCCTTTGCCTTCAAAACAGCATCAATTCTTCTAGGTACACTTGCACAAAGTCAGGGATTTTGTAGGCATATAGTCAGGTGTATGATTAAACAATTATACCAAACAGGTGCTAATGATCATCAATTCAATATGTAGATTGAAACACAATCATTAACTGAAACAGAAACAGCTGTGTAGGAGGAATAAAACTGGGTGAGAAACAGCCAAACTCAGCTAACAAGGTGAGGTTGCTGAAGACAGTTTACTGTCAAAAGTCATACACCATGGCAAGACTGAGCACAGCAACAAGACACAAGGTAGTTATACTGCATCAGCAAGGTCTCTCCCAGGCAGAAATTTCAAGGCAGACAGGGGTTTCCAGATGTGCTGTCCAAGCTCTTTTGAAGAAGCACAAAGAAACGGGCAACGTTGAGGACCGTGAGACGCAGTGGTCGGCCAAGGAAACTTACTGCAGCAAATGAAAGACACATCATGCTTACTTCCCTTCACAATCGGAAGATGTCCAGCAGTGCCATCAGCTCAGAACTGGCAGAAAACAGTGGGACCCTAGTACACCCATCTACTGTCCGAGAAGTCTGGTCAGAAGTGGCCTTCATGGAAGACTTGCGGCCAAAAGCCATACCTCCGACGTGGAAACAAGGCCAGCGACTCAACTCTGCACGAAAACACAGGAACTGGGGTGCAGAAAAATGGCAGCAGGTGGTCTGGACTGATGAGTCAAAATTTGAAATATTTGGCTGTAGCAGAAGGCAGTTTGTTCGCAGAAGGGCTGGAGAGCGTACACGAATGAGTGTCTGCAGGCAACAGTGAAGCATGGTGGAGGTTCCTTGCAAGTTTGGGGCTGCATTTCTGCAAATGGAGTTGGGGATTTGGTCAGAATTAATGGTCTCCTCAATGCTAAGAAGTACAGGCAGATACTTATGCATCATGCAATACAATCAGGGAGGCATCTGATTGGCCCCAAATTTATTCTGCAGCATGACAACGACCCCAAACATACAGCGAAAGTCATTAAGAACTATCTTCAGCGTAAAGAAGAACAAGGAGTCCTGGAAGTGATGGTATGGCCCCCACAGAGCCCTGATCTCAACATCATCGAGTCTGTCTGGGATTACATGAAGAGAGAGAAGCAACTGAGGCTGCCTAAATCCTCAGAAGAACTGTGGTTAGTTCTCCAAGATGTTTGGGCCAACCTACCTGCCGAAGTTTCCTGTGCAAAAGTTTTAGGCAGGTGTGAAAAAATGCTGTAAAGTAAGAATGCTTTCAAAAATAGACATGTTAATAGTTTATATTTATCAATTAACAAAATGCAAAGTGAGTGAACAGAAGAAAAATCTACATCAAATCAATATTTGGTGTGACCACCCTTGCCTTCAAAACAGCATCAATTCTTCTAGGTACACTTGCACACAGTTTTTGAAGGAACTCGGCAGGTAGGTTGGCCCAAACATCTTGGAGAACTAACCACAGTTGTGCTTTTAACCAAGTTTTGTAGTGGAGGGTTTCAGATGATTGGCCAATATCTTTTGGTATGCTATGAAATCCATTTTACTGTGTATTGGGATTACATTTCTTGTGCCATAGGAAAAACAGCCCCATAGAAGGATATTACCACCTCTATGCTTGACAGTAGGTTTGGTGTTCTTTTCTTTGTACGCCTCTCCAGACCAAACAGCTCAATTTTTGTTTCATCGCTCCACAAAACCTTTGACCAGAACTCCATCATTCAAATGCCATTTTGCAAACCTTTAAGCAATTGTCCTTGTGATGTTTTCCTAAGAGTGGCTTTTTCCTTGGCCTGCGACCATTGAGACCTTCACCATGCAATACTCATGAATGCCATACAGAGTCATGTGGTTTAAGTGTTAACTGTATAGACAGAAACTGAGTAAACTTATTCATTTTTGGTAAACAGCTGTATTGTTTGATTTTCTTAGCTGTAGTCCAGTAAAATATCCTTTTGCTACCACTTTGCTTTAACCTCTGGCCATGTAATTGACACAGAGAAAATACTTTGAAATAGTTTTCATTCATAGTTGGTACATAGCTGTATTCCATGATTTAAACAAAGTTTCTTATTCTTATTATTGTCTCCTCTGCTCTTCACAGTTGTTTTGACTCTGGACCTCGATACAGCACACCCCCGGCTCACCCTGCCTGTGGATGAGAAACAAGTGAGAAGGAAAAGGCAGGATCATAACAATCCCCAGAGATTTGATTACAGGCACTGTGTGCTGGGCAAGGAGGGCTTCACCTCAGGGAGACACTACTGGGAGCTGGGGGTGGGAGAGAATACATTCTGGAGATTAGGAGTCAGCAGAGAGTCTGCCCCAAGGAAGGGGGAGTTCAGCATGACCCCCCAGCAGGGTTACTGGACTGTGGGGTGGGATGGAGATGAAGATAAAGAAGGGTTCATTGCTCTCACTGACCCCCAGACCCCCCTCCCCCGGAGCCTGAAGCCCCAGAAGCTGGGGTGTATCTGGATTATGAGGAAGGGCAGCTCTCCTTTTACAATGTGGAGACCACATCTCACATCTACACTTTCACTGACATGGAGTTCAATCCCAATGAGAAACTCTATCCATTCTTCTGGTCATTGGAATACAAAGACCTTGCACTGGTGTCCCTGGGGAAGATGAATGACAGCTCTTTCTTTCTTCTAGTCTGGGAGTGGATTCTTGCTGCATCAGGTACTGGTTCACTTTACTACTTGTTTGCTAGAGGCTGATATGCTTGTTGATTTATTATTCATTTCTATTACTCCTATCTGGTTTGAAGTGTTACAGAACACCCTTTCGTGTTGTCAGCAAACATACAGCTAACCATTGTTTTTTATAATAATAATAATAATAATAATAATAACAACAACGTGGGTCATGCAGGTTTTATTATTTTATAGCATTAACCCTTTGCGGTCCATTTATTAAATGTGCGTCAGGCACGTCAGGTCTAATTTATTTTCACACGCGCAGTTAATTTTAGACACGCTGTTTAAAAGTATTTTTTTTCACAGTCAAACAGGTTTAAATGGCCCTGCATATCAACAAAGCACTCACTAGGCATCTCCAGCCCGCCCCACCTTTTCGTTCGCTATAGCTTTCACCTATGTAAGAAATAAATAATAATAATAATAATAATAGTCGTACATACTGATCGATCATCTCCTGATCACTCGTTTTATCACCAAACTCCTCAATAATGCGATCCAAGTCATTATTTTATTACTATAACATCTCAAAAAGCTCTGCAAATGTCCGTGTTCTCTGTGCGCTGATTCACAGTCAGCCAGCTTGTTTACTTACGACCGCCCTGTTATCTGATACCAGATACCATGTATGACTATTCATGAGATCGCCTTTTTTTTTCGACTTGTCTCGGCTCCTGTCGCTCCCATTCGGCAATTGAATGGTTTTCTCGGCTTTTCCGTAGAAAAACGACTAGAAACCAGTTTTTGCGTTGCTATAATGATGTCGGACCCAGTCCGACACTGGACCGGAAAGGGTTAAGTTCATGGTGTAGTAAAAAGTATGCATTTGTTACAATAACAGCAATGTTTCTCCTGTGTTAAACGTATTGCCTAGATATCTTTTTCAACATAATATCGATTGTTTTTATATTTGTATTTACACATCTTCATCATAAATCAACTGAGGAATGAAGGCGATGGCAAAACACAGCGTGAGGATTGCGTCACACTTCCAGCTGTGTACCTGCCTGACTCTTCACACAGTGTGAGGATTGTGTCACACCTCCATGTGTACCTGCCTGACTCTTCACACAGTGTGAGGATTGTGTCACACCTCCATGTGTACCTGCCTGACTCTTCACACAGTGTGAGGATTGTGTCACACCTCCATGTGTACCTGCCTGACTCTTCACACAGTGTGAGGATTGTGTCACACCTCCATGTGTACCTGCCTGACTCTTCACACAGTGTGAGGATTGTGTCACACCTCCATGTGTACCTGCCTGACTCTTCACACATGTTCTGTTTTAAATAGGGATATGCATGATGCTGATCAAGCATAGTGATATTCATTAGGATCGCAAGTTGTTCCTATACACTGAAGATTCTGAAAATAACAATGGTGATATTTTAGTTGCGCCTCTATTTAGTTTTAAATTGAACATTCTGAAATGATTTACAAAAAATGTCATGGATGGGCTAATATTTGTTATCCATGATTCAGGACCCCAATTTTACGTGCACGGTTATTTGTAGGGTGTGCAAACCAGGGGTCTGAGAGTTCTACTGTGCTGCTCATGAACTCACCACACAAACTAATACTAATCCGTGAAGCACAATCTTTCTACATTATGCAGGTCTTATTATTTCTTAGCAGATGCCCTCATCCAGGGCGACTTACAGTTGTTACAAAGCATCACAGTACAAAATATCACATTCCAGATAAGAGCTGTTATAAAATACAATAATATCTCTGCAGAGTCAACACCCAGGGGGTGTAAAGTTGTCGTTAAGGTAAAAGTGGAGAGGGATGTTGACTCAGGCAAAGGCGAAATTACAGGCATTATTGCAGAGGGAGTATTTTAACATTAGGTAGATAGATTACTTTTACAATTAGGCTTGCTTAAAATTCAAAGGTAGAGCGCAGAACACAGTCACGCTGAAGAATCAAGAAGTGCAGTTAACACGTTTACTGACGGGTGAAATGCAATTCAAAGCTGCTGCAGTATGTCCACTGTTTTGTCATTTCAAATCCTTTTACAAAACAAACATTCAACTTTAAAGCTGCAGGGTCCAGTGCAAACCCACATCATGAAAACATTTGTAGGTGAAAAATGCTCAAATAAAAGTTGCTACATTTAAAAAATATATAAACACATGAAATTCCACTAAAATAAATGGCTTTACATAATCTCTGTAAGTAAGAAACTGGAGTGTCCAGTGTGAAAACAGAATTATAAATTAACGTAGCATCGAAAGTAGCGCTATAGCATAAAGATGTTCAGTACAAAAAATGCCTGAGTTACAAGCTGTTGCAGTGTCTAAAAATATGGATTGTAACAGGAAAGCATAATCAGACTGCGGAGTCTGTATCATCTGATCCGAAACCGACAAACCGCACGTCTTCGTTATCTGAACAGAAGATAACCCTGACCCTGAATCATTCAATGTACAGAGCAACTACTTCTAGGCAGTTTACTATTCATGTGAGCCACGATTTTTCCCTCGGGCACTATTTACGCATGGTTATTAAAAAACAGAAATTAATGGTGAAAATATGACTTTCAGCTAAAAGTTGGGGTGGGGCGATCGTTCAAACAGAGGCGTTGACTCGGCAGAATCCAGTATTTGCTTATAAGAGTAAATTCCATTAAGTGCAAGTAGTAAGTACAATAAATGGATAAAAAAGATTTCAGATAAGAGCAATTATAAAAAATGTGGATACAGTTACCTTTAAGAGTAAAATCAATTATAATTGAGAGCAGTAGTAGAGTACAGCAAAGTGTGGTGCAGTTAAGTGCAAGTACACAATGATGCAAGTCGTGATACAATTGGGTGCCATATAGTCCAGTATAGTCAAGGGTTGTGAGGTTCACAGATGCTGTCTGAACAGGTGTGTCTTGAGGAGACGAAAGGTGGTCAGGAACTGAGCAGTCCTGATATCCATGGGTAGGTCACTCCATAAATAACAATCACAACACTTTGACGGTTTTTAGAAACCACCCTTTTCAAAAATATCAACATCTGAAGCATTTTGAAACAGATAGAAATGTAATACTATTTAAATGTCAAAAATACACATTTAAGTATAGTATAGCAATTGAATACATAACATGTGTAATGTATATTTTTTTGCTTGTAGTATCTTCTATGCTGATGTCAAAACACCGCCTTGCAAAATGTATCAGTAATGACAGTGCAAAAATAGCTCATTCATTCATTCTAGTGCGGAGAACACACACAAACACAGTGTACATAATTACAAAAATGCAAAACAAAACACAGTGAGGAAAAACAGCTGTAAAACAAAAGGTGGCCAGGCTGGGGCTGTGCGCTGCTCCCACTAAAAGGGAGGCTGCACATCAGGAAGCTTTGTCAACCCAAGTATGTTTATAACCTTTTCATCAAAAATCTGTTTTTCATTTCATTAGCTTGTATTACAAAATCATCCTCAGAATCACAGGTGATGCCCCCTAGTTCATATTTGATAGAATTGTTTTCTTTGATTTTAAATAAAAATGATTTCAGATTTGAGAATATTTATTATCTCCAAATTCAGGGTGTAGCAATGGGTTCAGCAATGGCGCCTAACTATGCCAATCTATATAAGGGTAAATTTGAACATGATACATTTACAAAAATAATCCTTTTAAATCTAAAGTTGTGGTTATGTTACATTGATGATATATATTTTTATATGGACTGGACCTAAAGATACAGTACTGTGCAAAAGTTTTAGGCAGGTGTGAAAAAATGCTGTAAAGTAAGAATGCTTTCAAAATAGACATGTTAATAGATTATATTTATCAATTAACTAAATGCAAAGTGAGTGAACAGAAGAAAAATCTAAATCAAATCCATATTTGGTGTGACCACCTTTGCCTTCAAAACAGCATCAATTCTTCTAGGTACACTTGCACAAAGTCAGGGATTTTGTAGGCATATAGTCAGGTGTATGATTAAACAATTATACCAAACAGGTGCTAATGATCATCAATTCAATATGTAGGTTGAAACACAATCATCAACTGAAACAGAAACAGCTGTGTAGGAGGAATAAAACTGGGTGAGGAACAGCCAAACTCAGCTAACAAGGTGAGGTTGCTGAAGACAGTTTACTGTCAAAAGTCATACACCATGGCAAGACTGAGCACAGCAACAAGACACAAGGTAGTTATACTGCATCAGCAAGGTCTCTCCCAGGCAGAAATTTCAAGGCAGACAGGGGTTTCCAGATGTGCTGTCCAAGCTCTTTTGAAGAAGCACAAAGAAACAGGCAACGTTGAGGACCGTAGACGCAGTGGTCGGCCAAGGAAACTTACTGCAGCAGATGAAAGACACATCATGCTTACTTCCCTCCAATCGGAAGATGTCCAGCAGTGCCATCAGCTCAGAACTGGCAGAAAACAGTGGGACCCTGGTACACCCATCTACTGTCCGGAGAAGTCTGGTCAGAAGTGGCCTTCATGGAAGACTTGCGGCCAAAAAGCCATACCTCCGACGTGGAAACAAGGCCAGCGACTCAACTATGCACGAAAACACAGGAACTGGGGTGCAGAAAAAATGGCAGCAGGTGGTCTGGACTGATGAGTCAAAATTTGAAATATTTGGCTGTAGCAGAAGGCAGTTTGTTCGTCGAAGGGCTGGAGAGCATACGAATGAGTGTCTGCAGGCAACAGTGAAGCATGGTGGAGGTTCCTTGCAAGTTTGGGGCTGCATTTCTGCAAATGGAGTTGGGGATTTGGTCAGAATTAATGGTCTCCTCAATGCTGAGAAGTACAGGCAGATACTTATCCATCATGCAATACCATCAGGGAGGCATCTGATTGGCCCCAAATTTATTCTGCAGCATGACAATGACCCCAAACATACAGCGAAAGTCATTAAGAACTATCTTCAGCGTAAAGAAGAACAAGGAGTCCTGGAAGTGATGGTATGGCCCCCACAGAGCCCTGATGAAGAGAGAGAAGCAACTGAGGCTGCCTAAATCCACAGAAGAACTGTGGTTAGTTCTCCAAGATGTTTGGGCCAACCTACCTGCCGAGTTCCTTCAAAAACTGTGTGCAAGTGTACCTAGAAGAATTGATGCTTGATGCTGTTTTGAAGGCAAAGGGTGGTCACACCAAATATGGATTTGATTTAGATTTTTCTTCTGTTCACTCACTTTTCATTTAGTTAATTGAGAAATATAATCTATTAACATGTCTATTTTTGAAAGCATTCTTACTTTACAGCATTTTTTCACACCTGCCTAAAACTTTTGCACAGTACTGTATGTTGAGTAAGTTTGAAGAATATGTCAATAACATTAAACCTACACTCAGGTTTACTTCAGAGATTAGCTCGAATATGGTTACTTTTCTAGATGTTCAAGTTGTGAAGGTGGGGCATCGCCTGATAACCTCTTTATATAGGAAACCCACGGCTCGTAACAGTTTTTTAAATGCTTCTAGTTATCTAGTTATCCAGTTTCCCGCTGTTCTTTGGCAGTTGTAATACGCTGAAATGATCCAAATGCAGTGGTCTCTTTCAGTGTTTTCGATGGCCCTGCTGTTTCCTTTCATACAATGCATGTTTAGTGCTTCCCATGTGATCTACAATGGTGTGTCTGCAAGTGTAATCTACAGCATTGTTGCATGAAGTACAAAACAGCACATTACCATTCGACGTGAAATTCATCCTTGCCAAACTCATTGATCCGATCTTTAGGGTTAATTTATATAGTTTTCAGCATCTTTGAACAGCTCTGACTACTGATGTAAACTGAACTTGAATGCCTTGCATGTTTTTTGCCCCTCCCCAAGTGTAAAACTAAAAAATCTCTGAAAACAGAAAATCTGTGTTATTCTGCAGCAAATGGATTCCTAGGGCCCCTGCTGATAACCACTTATGGGAGATACTGAAATTGAAGAAGGAAACTATGAAAAAGACCTAGGAGTTTATGTTGACTCAGAAATGTCTTCATCTAGACAATGTGGGGAAGCTATAAAAAAGGCCAACAAGATGCTCGGATATATTGTGAGAAGTGTTGAATTTAAATCAAGGGAAGTAATGTTAAAACTTTACAATGCATTAGTAAGACCTCACCTAGAATATTGTGTTTAGTTCTGGTCACCTCAGGATATTGCTGCTCTAGAAAGAGTGCAAAGAAGAGCAACCAGAATAATCCCGGGTTTGAAAGGCATGTTGTATGCAGACAGGCTAAAAGAATTGAATCTATTCAGTCTTGAACAAAGAAGACTACGTGGCGATCTGATTCAAGCATTCAAAATCCTAAAAGGTATAGACAATGTCGACCCAGGGGACTTTTTGACCTGAAAAAGAAACAAGGACCAGGGATCACAAATGGAGATTAGATAAAGGGGCATTCAGAACAGAAAATAGGAGGCACTTTTTTTACACAGAGAATTGTGAGGGTCTGGAACCAACTCCCCAGTAATGTTGTTGAAGCTGACACCCTGGGATCCTTCAAGAAGCTGCTTGATGAGATTCTGGGATCAATAAGCTACTAACAACCAAACGAGCAAGATGGGCTGAATGGCCTCCTCTCGTTTGTAAACTTTCTTATGTTCTTATGTTCTTATGAAAATAGGTACAGACACTCTACCACAAATTATTCAAAGGTTTAACATTTTGCTCCATTATCCCCCTGTCCTCCGCTTTTCTCTCGATCCATCTTTTCACCCTTACCTCTTTCTTTAAATATTCTCTCCTTACCTCTCCCTCTTTCCTTCTCTCTTCCCCCATTTTCCTCTCACTTTTCCTTTCCCTCTCTACCCTCCTCTTTATCTGTCTCTCTCCTCAGTATCTCCCACTACATCCTTCTGTCATTTACTTTTATCCTCTCCTGTTCTCATCAACAGAGATGCATATTCCAGGTGACAGGTATATACTATAGGTTACACACTTTTACCCATTGAGAGAACCACTTATCTGAGTGTGATGACAATGTTCTTTAACACAAATTATTAGGAGTTCAGACTCTGGAGTCTGTGTGTAGATACGGTCTGTCTCTCTCTCTTTCACCCCTCCCTCTCCTCCACTGCTCAGTTTTCTTCAGGTGTACTTTAACCCTTTGCGGTCTTATGTCGGACCTGGTCCGACATTGCAATTATTCCTATCAGGTCCAGTGTCGGACCCTGTCCGACATCATCAAAAGGATGCAAAAAAACAGGTCGTTTTTTCTACGGAAAAAGCCGAGAAAGCCATTCAATGGCCGAGTGGGAGCGACAGGAGCCGAGACAAGCCGGGAAAAAAAAAAAAAGGGCGTATCTCATGAATAGTCATACTTGCCCCTGGCATCAGATAACAGCGGCCATAAGGAAACAAGCTGGGTGTTACTGTATCAGCGCACAGAGAATAACACGGACGTTTGCAGAGCTTTTTTGAGATGTTATAGTAATAAAATAATGACTTGGATCGCATTATTGAGGAGTTTGGTGATAAAACGAGTGATCAGGAGATGATCGATCGGTATGTACGACTATTATTATTATTATTATTATTTATTTGTTAGCATATGTGAAAGCGATAGCGAACGAAAGGGTGGGGCGGGGCTGGAGATGCCTAGTGAGTGCTTTGTTGATATGCAGGGCCTTTTAAACCCGTTTGACTGTGAAAAAAAATACTTTTAAACAGCGCGTCTAAAATTAACTGCGTGTGTGAAAATAAATTGGACCTGATGCACCTGACATGCACTTAATAAATGGACTGCAAAGGGTTAACACTAATTATTAAGAGCATCAGCCTCCTTTACCTGTTTTTCTCCCCTTACCCCTCTCCTTTACCCTCTCTATCGCTTTCTCATTCCACTCCACTCTCATTGTATCAAATAATAATAATAATAATTAATAATAATAATAATGTCTCCTCTCTGCTCCACAGTTGATGTGACTCTGGACCCTGATACAACTTCCCCCTGGCTTACTATGTCTGTGGATGGGAAACGAGTGAGAGGGGCAGGGACATGGCAGCGTCTCACTGACAATCCGTATCTCCGTGATAATCCAGAGAGATTTGATCGCAGGCCCTGTGTGCTGAGCAGGGAGGGTTTCACCTCAGGGAGACACTACTGGCAGGTGCAGATGGGGGAGAATACATTCTGGACATTAGGAGTCAGCAGAGAGTCTGCCCAGAGGAAGGGGGAGTTTGGCATGACCCCCCAGCAGGGTTACTGGACTGTGAGGTGGAGTGGAGATAGCTTCAATGCTGTCACTGCCCCCCAGACCCCCTTCCCCCAGAGCCTGAAGCCCCAGAAGCTGGGGGTGTATCTGGATTATGAGGAAGGGCAACTCTCCTTTTACAATGTTGAGACCAGATCTCACATCTACACTTTCACTGACATGGAGTTCAATCCCAATGAGAAACTCTATCCATTCTTCTGGACCTGGGATGAGAATATAGACCTTGTGCTGGAGTCCCCTGACCCTAACACTGTCAGCGCTGAGGATTAAACACACATTGCTGTCTGAACCAGGAAACTATTCAAACAGCTCAGACAATCTCCTCTTCACTTTCACTGACACT
This sequence comes from Acipenser oxyrinchus oxyrinchus, assembly GCA_030684275.1. Taxonomy (NCBI): domain Eukaryota; kingdom Metazoa; phylum Chordata; class Actinopteri; order Acipenseriformes; family Acipenseridae; genus Acipenser; species Acipenser oxyrinchus. Next base: position 2,301,657 of record CM060303.1, on the reverse strand, counting down.
CTCTCTGCACTCTTCTGGGCTGATGAGAAGAAATCCTCTCTCTTCCACCCTTTTACCCTGAGCCCCTCCTCTATTTCTCTACACCTCACTTCCTCCCTCCCTGTATACCTTTCTCTATCCCCTCCACCTCTCTCCATCTCCAGATCTCTCTCCATCTCATCTCTCCTTCCCTGTTGGCTCTCTTTTCCTTGTCGGACTCTGTACAACATTGCCAAAAACCATGATCTAACACAGCCTGTGTTGCGGTTAAGCTGGAAAAAGCCGAGACAAGTCGTTCCCTAATGGTCTCTGATCGGAAAGAAGGCGGAGAGAACCGAATAGACCATATACAAGCTGAGCAAAGCCAAACTGAAAGCCAAAGCCAAACGCATAAGCGAACACCCTTGTGTCCTTTTCTCAGAGATGGGAGTCCTGTCTCCTCAGTAAGCTGTCGCAAGTGACGCTGAATCAGCTAGGCTGGTCAGTAAAACATTGACTCCTTTTGCATGGAGGATCTCAGTAGCTAAGGCTCATGGTTTATCAATTGATTCAGATTCAGTTGTATTGTGTCTGCCAACTGATGATGTAAGGCAGAACAGTAATTGGATACCAGAAAATATGAATAACAGTGCGTTTTGGCATCCCTCTGTATTCTGGATGGAGGGCGTACCTCGCAAAGTGACTTTGTGCGAGCAGAAGGAAATGTATAGCCACAATGTGTACAGATCCAGAACTATTGTACAGGGTGCAGAATTAACCCTGGCACATAAATTAAAACATAATCCTCTTGTTATGTGTGCATGTAATATGTGCCAAAGCAAGTCATCAGTGACTGGGCCTAAACTTTGTCCGGCCTGCAGTCATTTGGCTAAACACTGTAGAATCTTGTTTGAATGCAATGATTATACAGGAATTTCTTTCTCTCATTTAAATGTAGCCCCAAAAGATATTAAGAGGATTGAATGCATGAATTGTGAAGGAGGTCACCTAGTGAAATGGGCACATCTAGGTAAATTGGAATGTGTAGAAGGTGTCCCAGCTAAACGTGTCCAAGTATCTTGTAGGTACGAAGTGAGGAAGATGGCGTCTCACACCTGTGATGCTAAACTTTGGATAAAGAGACCTGTGATCGTGTTCGCGGAACCAACCAGAGCTGAACCCGGCACAGAAGTTGAATCCTGCTGGGAACGTGGGGATATGCTGGATATGGACTAGGCAATTTCAAATATAGAATGCACTTTAATATAAAAATGAAGTATTAGAGGCTTGTACCACGAGTAGATGGCTCTCTTGCTCCATGAAATAGGTCAGTCTACATCTGTTTCTAATCAAACACTTAGCAATTGGATAATTTCTAAAATATATATAATGAACAATTTATCACTTGTATATCTTATCTTCAGAAAGCATGATGCTTGATAAAAAGCACCATCCTGGCTAAAAAAGTGAACTTAATCACCCCTACAAATTTATGTTCCAAAATAAAACAAGATAAGGAAGAAATTCTTTACAACAATAAATTAACATTAATCCTTAAACAGCCAAGGTCTTAAGGAAAAACCTGTCCGGCTGGATTTTGTATGAACAAAGAACAGGGTCAAGCCTAGTTCATTCATTATAAAAAATATAAGAGTCGAATGCAGTTATACTGGCCTGTATTTGGATTTAAATCTTAGAGGGATTCACCAAAGAAATGAAGTGATATTATAAATTCTAGGAGCAACTCTTAAACTGAAGTAAATTATTTAAAAGTTTATCTTGAAATGCCACATTCATAGTTAAAAAGGTTCAGTGATAATTTACACTGTCTATAGTTCATATTAGTCAAAAAAAAATAGAAATTAGACACGAAGGTATTATAAATTAACCCCTTTTATTATAAATTAACCCCTTAAAATTATAAATCAACCCCTTTTTTAGACAGCATGATATTTGAAACTAAAAATAATTATTTGATTTCATAAGATAAATAATATGTTTTAAGTATTTGCGATAATAAGAAAACATATTATTTAAAACTGACAAGTATTATTGCTTGTTCATGACTTTACTGTATTGATAAGAAGATTAAAACCTGGAGCAGCATTCGATTTAATTAAATGGGAAAGTGGTACAGTTTCTTTCTTCTATTGAACAATAAGACTTCTAGACATTATGATATCCACTGAATTATAGGATATAAAAGGTGTTGTGTTATGTTTTTGTGTTAAGTTTGTAATAATATACTATAATGTACCTTGTTATTAATCCACTATACTGTTGTCTAATGATGGTAGATGAAGTCATTATAATGGGGTTCTGTGAAACTGCTGCATTGCAAGGGGAGCCTCTCTCCTTATCAGATGGCTTGTAAAAGGAGGAGGGGGTCTTCTTGCATTCCACGCCAGTAAAAGCTGCAAATCTTACAGATTTGGAACTTAAGGTTTATGGAGTCAGTGACCTAGCACAGCCAAGAATATATCTTGAAATAACATGCAACAATTACGGCTTAACAGACATTGATGGGTCATAGATCTAAAAAGTGTTTGCACAGACTCTGGCTTTGGAGAAAACAAGAGACTCTGGAAATTGTTGGCAATAGCATATACTCAAGAGTCAATTACAGGTCAGAGCCTGGTTAGTGTATCTTTTAAGTGAAAAAAGAAAAATTGTAATGAAATCTATTACCACTCAAACTTAGTGAAACTAATTGTGTAACGAAATTGGCCTAATCATAAAGTTTGGGTGCCAGGAAAGTATATATAAACTTCCCAATAAAAAAAACACCACAACTCGTTACTCGGACCTAGAAGCAAAACTGGTCGTAGGAAGTGACGTAATAGTTGACGCAGTGAGCGAGAGGGAATGCAGTATAGTAATAAGTCGTGATAGTTTTTTTTTGTTTGTTTTTTTTTGGTGTCTAAGCTTACTGTTAAAATTAATATATGAAATATAGCTTGACACCACAGATGTTTTTTTTGTATGGGAAACTCGAAACTCGTTGGGACAGGAACTATGTCAAGTCAACGATTGAGGAATAAAGTGCCGAGTGATTTGAAACGTGCAGGACCAGTGAAGACGCCGACACGGTTTGCAATTTCGAATACACAAATGGTTATTTAATGCGTGGAGAGCAATCCATATTGAGTGTTTTTTTTTTTTTGTTCAAACAATTGAAGCGGCGGGTAGTGGTCTGTTGCACGAGTCTGTGAAAGCAACGTGGATTCTGCTTGTTGTTTTAAAATAGCGAGACTGAAACCTGGAGTTTTTCATACTGCTGTATTACTAGCAAGACAAACCTGAAGTTTTCTGCATATTGCTGTATTGCTAGCGAGACTGAAACCTGGAGTTTTTTATACTGCTGTATTACTAGCAAGACAAACCTGGAGTTTTCTGCGTATTGCTGTATTACTAGTGAGACTGAAACCTGGAGTTTTTTATACTGCTGTATTACTAGCAAGACAAAGCTGGAGTTTTCTGCATATTGCTGTATTACTAGCGAGACTGAAACTTGGAGTTTTTGTGTTTTGTTGCCTACTGGATTGTTATGGAGTTGTCCTGCACGTGTATTTGAGGAGGACGGCTGACAACTGTAGGGACTTAACCAGTATTATGGAAGTTCCCGTCGTTTCTTTTTGGGAAATTGACTGTTTAGATCTATGTCACTTCCTTTCTTATTTTGCTTGACTTTATTATAGCCTCTCGGTCATTATTACTGTTACATACCTTGATGCAATCCGTTTGTTTATTATCTGTATGTTGATACTTGGGTTGTTGGTGTAATGACTTGAAAATATTGCCCATTTGAAAACCAGGTATATCTATGACCAGATTTAAAGAAAGTGTTTGATTATTTTCATACTAATGTATTTTTTTTTCCTCTCTATTTAAAACTGTATTAACTGTTTTTTTTGCATATGAATCAATTAAACAGAATTGCTATTTGCACAACCTGTGATTATTATTATTATTATTATTATTATTATTTGTTTATTTAGCAGACGCCTTTATCCAAGGCGACTTACAGACACTAGGGTGTGTGAACTATGCATCAGCTGCAGAGTCACTTACAATTACGTCTCACCCGAAAGACGGAGCACAAGGAGGTGAAGTGACTTGCTCAGGGTCACACAATGAGTCAGTGGCTGAGGTGGGATTTGAACCAGGGACCTTCTAGTAACAAGCCCTTTTCTTTAACCACTGGACCACACAGCCTGATATGAATAGCTTATGAATGTTTGTTGTATTAATGGTATAAAATTGGTTCTTAGCATATGAATCAGTTAAACTGAATTGCCATTTTCTCAATATGTGATATAGATGGTTTGTGAATGTGTTTGCTGTGTGTAAAGAACTGCACCTGAGGAATAACCATAGTTAATCTGTTAGGAGGGCTCAATATGAGTAATTTAATTATTACTATTTAACTATAAAAATTGTATTGGCTATTCAGTTTAATTGCTTATGCTATGCTTAGGATAATGCGGAGACCATGTAAATTGAGAAATATACAATTGTATGTTTCTTAATAGATATGTTATCAGTAATTGGGAACTAATTGAGTACTAAAGGTGTCGAGGAAGAATGCTCTTAAATGTGTGTTTTGTGTAGTGTCAAAAAAACAAGTGACAGTACTGGTTATGGAATAAATGTCAATTGGTGTTTATTTAAAACCCTATTCTTTGTTAAATTATCAAGAGTCAGTTGTAATTTTTATATTGTAGGGTCGCGTAGGTAGAAACTTAGTTTTGCTTCTAGGTCCGAGTAACAAGTTGTGGTTTTTTTTTTATTGAGAAGTTTATATATACTTTCCTGGCACCCAAACTTTATGATTAGGCCAATTTCGTTACATAAACTTGAATATTGTATGAGACAATCTTTTGTCAAATACTCTGTTAGACAATGGTATATGGAATTAAAACTGACTCATTAACAAAATGATGAAACGACATGAGGTTAAAAGAAACACATACCTTTAATTTAGCAAAATATAATCAATTAGAAGATGATGTCACATATTAAGAACATCTCTTATATTTAACACATATTAGAATAGTGTTTTGCAATCACATATAAACAGTAGTGTTTTTATATTATCTAGTAAACCAAGATCCTGGGAACCTTGGTTCACTTAACTTTTAGATAAAGGAGGGCTCGGAGGAAAGCAAGGAGTGAGATCATAAAGTTTGGAGTTAGACAAATATGAAGTCTTGAATTTATTGAGTTCATGACACTTATTAATTCTGAAAAATTAGTCCGATCTTTTGAAAACTATTATTTGTAAAAGGGATAGGAGCTGTCTCAACAGATTAATGACTGGATTTAATTGAGGTGTCCCATGTATTCCAATGAGACGAAAAACCTATATAACTCCTAAGTAATTACAATGGAGTACCACACTCATCCGAGACAGGGTAAGGTGGTCCATCTTCTGCAAACCAAAACACGGTGGAGCTGATTGAACTCAGTTTAATTTGCCTGGTGAAGACAGTCATATCCTTTTACGATTTATATTAAAGGGTAAGCATTAATCAATTATTATTTTACCTCACATGTATTGCATGTATTGCTATAAGGGACTTACGCTATGTTTTAGAGATAAGAGAGTATTTTGTTGAATGTGCTGAAATAGACCATTGGGTACTTTAGGTGACGTGTTCTTGGCCAGCTTGTCGGCCTTGATTAACATGTATATACATGTATTAAAGTGTTAACGGTGATATCTGTTAAGACGCTGGACTGCCCAGTGTGTCTGTCAGCTGGGGATACGACGTAGCCTGTAGCTGCGCTATCCAATATTTAACCTTTAATAAACCGAAAGAGTACTGATCATACTCTGATTCAGTAAAACTTTAAATACATGAGTCTGTCAATTTCTTGAGTACTATATTAGTCATCTGGATATACTGTGGGTCCAGAGCACGAACTATATCCCACTAGGAGTAATAACACCTCTGTCTTCCTAACGTCTCCCTGAGACAAGAGTGTGTGCTGAGCAATTCAAAAGAGTACGTAAAGGAATCTGAACACGCAGAATTTGTGACAAAGCACCTCAATGGTTATCCTGCCTCATTATGCGTTGCTCTGTTTTCACTGCTGTGATTGACTCAGAGTGTCTGTGGAGCTCCAAGCTTCCTGCGACCCAGGGGTTCATTTGTAAACACAAAGGTACCGGATCTTATCATTAAGGAAGGGCAGCAGTTTTTGTTTCCAGATCCAATGTACTGCCCTTGATTTACAGCAGCCCCCATAAATGCTTCGAGTTCTCCTCTGCTTCAGGATCGGGGGGGGGCGGGGGGTCCATGTCTTATTGTTGGTGTCGGTAGCTGCATGCCCACCTTTGCTTCGCCGTGTTTTAACATAATCTTCAGGTTTGAACAACACCAGCAGCAGAGCGACTAATCTGATGAACAGGAGCGCCGACACTGCTGTTGTTAAGAGCGCTAGTTACTTTAGCGTTTTCACCATTTGGGTTGTAAAAATTCTAGTAATGTCACATCCTAAAATATCTTGTTACAGTACAGTTCCGTCAGTCGATTCATGGAAAGCATTTTTTTTCTATTCTGCATGTTATGTATATAGAGTTCTTTCTTGGAAAAAGATGTGTTCATATGCTTTTTTTCTCTGTGTAATGGCAGGTGTATAATTCTCACCTGTCAGATAAAAAAGGTATTGGATCCGGCGCAAATGAAGCCTTGCTACTAGCACTGAAGAAAGAGAATCACAGTGCTTCCTGAAATGGGGTTTGAACCCCAGCTCCTCTACAGCAAAGACTCACACTTTAGCTGATTGAACCCAGCAGAGGTGTAGACAATAGTGTCACAGTACAGCCTGCCTCAATAGGAATGAATTCTGGGTCTCGAAGCATCAGTCAAACAAGGATAAAACTCATCAATCACATCTCTTCCCTACGATAAACCTGTCAGCACTTCAAGTTGACATGGCAGAGCGATATCCATTTCCGCCACTGCTGTCTTTGTATGCTGTCTGCTCCGGTCAAGGTGGGAAAGGTTGAGGAGGAGGAGGACATTGGAGTTGGGGAAGAGCCTTAGGGACTGGCTGCTGAGCATGTCAGTCACCCGGGGGAAACTGCTGATTAGGTATAGAGAGAGAGGCTTTTAAGATCATTTATTAATCATTCCAAATAAAATCCTTTGAACTACAATAAGGCAAAACACAACAAAATTAAGCTTATTGCTGCCTCCAGGGATCAGCTGAAACCTCCCACGTGCATCAGATTAAAATCCTAAAAAAAACATCATGTTTTCCTGAAAAAACAGATTTTAAACAAATAAAAGGATCATAAAATATCAATAAAAACACAATAAAAAATAAAATATATATATATATACAAAAATATCTAAACAGTGTTTTATTTCTGTTAAAAAAACAGATTTATACCAAATTAATGAAAACAATGTAAACAATAAAATACAAAGAAAAATTAAAACTAGAACATAAACTGGAGGACACCAAGTTGTTGATGATTAGGACCCTCCCCCTTAAAGACAGCTGAGCCAGCAGTCCTCTCCATCTCTGCAGCCGCCCCCTCACCCTGTCCACCAGGCCCTCCCAGTTCTTCTGCATGTACACTTTGGTTCTTCAATACCTGTCCTGTCCCATCTCAATGCCTCAGGTAGAACAGGGGGGGTGCCCTCAAGCCAACTGCCTGACAAGAAGGAGCCACATTTTGCCCAGTTGATGCGTGCAGAAGACGCTCTCTGAAATGTGCTCAGAGAGCGTGAGGGTGAGGAGGGCACTGCCCAACCAGCCAGCTTAACCCTCAGCAGGTGCAGCAGGGACTCTGGCCAGTGAGAAGAGCATGCCAGACAGGGAGCAGCCCTGTCTAATACCCCGTGGAAAGGCTGACTTAGCACATTGTTAATCTTTAAAATACTAAAAACATTTAAATATAAAAGCTGAATATAAGAAATAAAAACAGGGCCAAAACTGAATGCTTCCAGGGTTTTAAAAAGGTACGTACGGTCGACAATGTCAGATGCTTTTTTCTTGTTCCAGTCCTACCTTAGAATCATAAATATTTGTAACAGATAAAAAATCACGTATAAAAAACAAGTTATCAAAAATGAAACGTCCAGGTATGCAGTATGTTTGGTCATTGTGCACTACAGATCCAATACTTGTTTGCCAAACATTAAAATAAACAAATTCAAGGAAATGCATGCACATGGATTAGGGAGTGGTTAATATGTAGAAAACAGAAAGTACTGATTAGAGGAGAAACCTCAAAATGGAGCGAGGTAACCAGTGGTGTACCACAGGGATCAGTATTAGGTCCTCTGCTATTCCTAATCTACACTAATGATTTAGATTCTTGTATAGTAAGCAAACTTGTTAAATTTGCAGACGACACAAAATAGGAGGAGTGGCAAACACTGTTGCAGCAGCAAAGGTCATTCAAAATGATCTAGACAGCATTCAGAACTGGGCAGACACATGGCAAATGGCATTTAATAGAGAAAAGTGTAAAGTATTGCATGCAGGCAATAAAATGTGCATTATAAATATCATATGGGAGATATTGAAATTGAAGAAGGAACTATGAAAAAGACCTAGGAGTTTATGTTGACTCAGAAATGTCTTCATCTAGACAATGTGGGGAAGCTATAAAAAGGCCAACAAGATGCTTGGATATATTGTGAGAAGTGTTGAATTTAAATCAAGGGAAGTAATGTTAAAACTTTACAATGCATTAGTAAGACCTCACCTAGAATATTGTGTTCAGTTCTGGTCACCTCATTACAAAAAGGATATTGCTGCTCTAGAAAGAGTGCAAAGAAGAGCAACCAGAATTATCCAGGGTTTAAAAGGCATGTCGTATGCAGACAGGCTGTGCCCTTGAGCAAGGTACTTTACCTAGATTGCTCCAGTAAAACCCCAACTGTATAAATGGGTAATTGTATGTAAAAATAATGTGATATCTTGTAACAATTGTAAGTCACCCTGGATAACGCGTCTGCTAAGAAATAAAAATAATAATAATAACGAGAGGAGGCCATTCGCCCATTTTGCTCGTTTGGTTGTTAGTAGCTTATTGATCCCAGAATCTCATCAAGCAGCTTCTTGAAGGATCCCAGGGTGTCAGCTTCAACAACATTACTGGGGAGTTGGTTCCAGACCCTCACAATTCTCTGTGTAAAAAAGTGCCTCCTATTTTCTGTTCTGAATGCCCTTTATCTAATCTCCATTTGTGACCCCTGGTCCTTGTTTTTTTTTCAGGTCGAAAAAGCCCCTGGGTCGACATTGTCAATACCTTTTAGGATTTTGAATACTTAAATCAGATCACCGTGTAGTCTTCTTTTCTCAAGACTGAATAGATTCAATTCTTTTAGCCTGTCTGCATACGACATGCCTTTTAAACCTGGGATAATTTGGGACGCTCTTCTTTGCACTTTTTCTAGAGCAGCAATATCCTTTTTGTAACGAGGTGACCAGAACTGAACACAATATTCTAGGTGAGGTCTTACTAATGCATTGTAAAGTTTTAACATTACTTCCCTTGATTTAAATTCAACACTTTTCACAATATATCCAAGCATCTTGATGGCCTTTTTTATAGATCGATTACAATGAGAAACTGGTATTGAGAATACTAATGCAAAGTAGACACTTTGTGTGATAAGCCATATTTAATATTAGTATATTAACCATGTATGCTAATGATGTTATGGTCGTTGTAATCGTTTGACTATGAAATCAATGAACTTTATACTATTCATGCATGTATCTAACCAATAGCCTTTCCTTTCTGTAATATTAGTTGTGCGCCCCTGTTTATTCTTAAATAAACTATTGTTTTATATTTCTGACTCATTGTGTGAATGTCGGTTATTGTCAAGGGAATCCGACTTCTACATAGTCCAGAACTTAAATATGGTCTGTCTCATTTCTTACATTTTGACGTTCTTAAACAGGGTGACTAGAGACTAATTTATATTTAATTAAATGGTATACCTAATTCACTACAGCTACCGTTACATGACATTATCCACAGACACGGAGTGAACTTCCATTGCTGTGCTGATGATACTCAGCTATATGTGTCTCTAAAGCCAGGAATTTCTTCTGCCTTGGTGTTATTAGCTACTTGCCTTACAGACATCAGGCATTGGATGTCACAGAATTGTCTTATGTTGAATTCAGATAAAACAGAGGTTATGCTAGTGGGCTCACAGAACCAACTAAGTATGGAACCAACTCCCCAGTAATGTTGTTGAAGCTGACACCCTGGGATCCTTCAAGAAGCTGCTTGATGAGATTCTGGGATCAATAAGCTACTAACAACCAAACGTGCAAGATGGGCTGAATGGACTCCTCTCATTTGTAAACTTTCTTATGTTCTTCAAAGGAAATGTGGGATTACAGAGCTCGACCCTTGCAGTCTTTCATCAAAACATAAACTAGAAATTAAGAGTTTGGGGGGATCTATCATTTTATAAAATGGCTTTCTTATCTTAGTGGGTTTTAATGTAACTTTAAAATGGCTGCTTTTGTATTATTATGTGTATGCTGTTATTTAAATGGTCTGACTGTGGCAGTTGTATGTGTGACATGCTATATAAATGTATTGTGGTTTTTCTCTGCTATGTACTGTACAGTTACTTTGCGATACTTTTGTATAAAAAGTGCTATATAAATGCAATAAATAAATATGTTTGCTTGATAGAATTATAAAGATGTATTAGTATTGCATATACTTACCTGTTGGGTATAATTCAGCATCGCCTACATTTAATTGTTAAATGTTGATTTAGACTTATTATGCCTGTCAAATGATTGGAAATATTGTGTGTATGTGTAATAAAATATTGAACTTGGTTTGTGGTTCCTGTTCATTCATCCTGGGGGTCAGAGGTGGTGACACGGGTAGTCAATGGTGATGATTATTATTGTTACAGACAGTACACTACAATTACAAACTCGATGCGATGATTATTATTGTTACAGACAGTACACTACAATTACAAACTCGATGGGATGATTATTATTGTTACAGACAGTACCCTACAGTTACAAACTCGATGCGATGATTATTATTGTTACAGACAGTACACTACAATTACAAACTCGATGGGATGATTATTATTGTTACAGACAGTACACTACAATTACAAACTCGATGCGATGATTATTATTGTTACAGACAGTACACTACAATTACAAACTCGATGCGATGATTATTATTGTTACAGACAGTACACTACAATTACAAACTCGATGCGATGATTATTATTGTTACAGACAGTACACTACAATTACAAACTCGATGGGATGATTATTATTGTTACAGACAGTACACTACAATTACAAACTCGATGCGATGATTATTATTGTTACAGACAGTACACTACAGTTACAAACTCGATGCGATGATTATTATTGTTACAGACAGTACACTACAATTACAAACTCGATGCGATGATTATTATTGTTACAGACAGTACACTACAGTTACAAACTCGATGCGATGATTATTATTGTTACAGACAGTACACTACAGTTACAAACTCGATGCGATGATTATTATTGTTACAGACAGTACACTACAGTTACAAACTCGATGGGATGATTATTATTGTTACAGACAG
>CM060303.1:2213843-2289590 GCA_030684275.1 Acipenser oxyrinchus oxyrinchus | reverse complement strand
CCTGGCCTGGCCTGGCCTGGCCTGGCCTGGCCTGGCCTGGCCTGGCCTGGCCTGGCCTGGCCTGGCCTGGCCTGGCCTGGCCTGGCCTGGCCTGGCCTGGCCTGGCCTGGCCTGGCCTGGCCTGGCCTGGCCTGGCCTGGCCTGGCCTGGCCTGGCCTGGCCTGGCCTGGCCTGGCCTGGCCTGGCCTGGCCTGGCCTGGCCTGGCCTGGCCTGGCCTGGCCTGGCCTGGCCTGGCCTGGCCTGGCCTGGCCTGGCCTGGCCTGGCCTGGCCTGGCCTGGCCTGGCCTGGCCTGGCCTGGCCTGGCCTGGCCTGGCCTGGCCTGGCCTGGCCTGGCCTGGCCTGGCCTGGCCTGGCCTGGCCTGGCCTGGCCTGGCCTGGCCTGGCCTGGCCTGGCCTGGCCTGGCCTGGCCTGGCCTGGCCTGGCCTGGCCTGGCCTGGCCTGGCCTGGCCTGGCCTGGCCTGGCCTGGCCTGGCCTGGCCTGGCCTGGCCTGGCCTGGCCTGGCCTGGCCTGGCCTGGCCTGGCCTGGCCTGGCCTGGCCTGGCCTGGCCTGGCCTGGCCTGGCCTGGCCTGGCCTGGCCTGGCCTGGCCTGGCCTGGCCTGGCCTGGCCTGGCCTGGCCTGGCCTGGCCTGGCCTGGCCTGGCCTGGCCTGGCCTGGCCTGGCCTGGCCTGGCCTGGCCTGGCCTGGCCTGGCCTGGCCTGGCCTGGCCTGGCCTGGCCTGGCCTGGCCTGGCCTGGCCTGGCCTGGCCTGGCCTGGCCTGGCCTGGCCTGGCCTGGCCTGGCCTGGCCTGGCCTGGCCTGGCCTGGCCTGGCCTGGCCTGGCCTGGCCTGGCCTGGCCTGGCCTGGCCTGGCCTGGCCTGGCCTGGCCTGGCCTGGCCTGGCCTGGCCTGGCCTGGCCTGGCCTGGCCTGGCCTGGCCTGGCCTGGCCTGGCCTGGCCTGGCCTGGCCTGGCCTGGCCTGGCCTGGCCTGGCCTGGCCTGGCCTGGCCTGGCCTGGCCTGGCCTGGCCTGGCCTGGCCTGGCCTGGCCTGGCCTGGCCTGGCCTGGCCTGGCCTGGCCTGGCCTGGCCTGGCCTGGCCTGGCCTGGCCTGGCCTGGCCTGGCCTGGCCTGGCCTGGCCTGGCCTGGCCTGGCCTGGCCTGGCCTGGCCTGGCCTGGCCTGGCCTGGCCTGGCCTGGCCTGGCCTGGCCTGGCCTGGCCTGGCCTGGCCTGGCCTGGCCTGGCCTGGCCTGGCCTGGCCTGGCCTGGCCTGGCCTGGCCTGGCCTGGCCTGGCCTGGCCTGGCCTGGCCTGGCCTGGCCTGGCCTGGCCTGGCCTGGCCTGGCCTGGCCTGGCCTGGCCTGGCCTGGCCTGGCCTGGCCTGGCCTGGCCTGGCCTGGCCTGGCCTGGCCTGGCCTGGCCTGGCCTGGCCTGGCCTGGCCTGGCCTGGCCTGGCCTGGCCTGGCCTGGCCTGGCCTGGCCTGGCCTGGCCTGGCCTGGCCTGGCCTGGCCTGGCCTGGCCTGGCCTGGCCTGGCCTGGCCTGGCCTGGCCTGGCCTGGCCTGGCCTGGCCTGGCCTGGCCTGGCCTGGCCTGGCCTGGCCTGGCCTGGCCTGGCCTGGCCTGGCCTGGCCTGGCCTGGCCTGGCCTGGCCTGGCCTGGCCTGGCCTGGCCTGGCCTGGCCTGGCCTGGCCTGGCCTGGCCTGGCCTGGCCTGGCCTGGCCTGGCCTGGCCTGGCCTGGCCTGGCCTGGCCTGGCCTGGCCTGGCCTGGCCTGGCCTGGCCTGGCCTGGCCTGGCCTGGCCTGGCCTGGCCTGGCCTGGCCTGGCCTGGCCTGGCCTGGCCTGGCCTGGCCTGGCCTGGCCTGGCCTGGCCTGGCCTGGCCTGGCCTGGCCTGGCCTGGCCTGGCCTGGCCTGGCCTGGCCTGGCCTGGCCTGGCCTGGCCTGGCCTGGCCTGGCCTGGCCTGGCCTGGCCTGGCCTGGCCTGGCCTGGCCTGGCCTGGCCTGGCCTGGCCTGGCCTGGCCTGGCCTGGCCTGGCCTGGCCTGGCCTGGCCTGGCCTGGCCTGGCCTGGCCTGGCCTGGCCTGGCCTGGCCTGGCCTGGCCTGGCCTGGCCTGGCCTGGCCTGGCCTGGCCTGGCCTGGCCTGGCCTGGCCTGGCCTGGCCTGGCCTGGCCTGGCCTGGCCTGGCCTGGCCTGGCCTGGCCTGGCCTGGCCTGGCCTGGCCTGGCCTGGCCTGGCCTGGCCTGGCCTGGCCTGGCCTGGCCTGGCCTGGCCTGGCCTGGCCTGGCCTGGCCTGGCCTGGCCTGGCCTGGCCTGGCCTGGCCTGGCCTGGCCTGGCCTGGCCTGGCCTGGCCTGGCCTGGCCTGGCCTGGCCTGGCCTGGCCTGGCCTGGCCTGGCCTGGCCTGGCCTGGCCTGGCCTGGCCTGGCCTGGCCTGGCCTGGCCTGGCCTGGCCTGGCCTGGCCTGGCCTGGCCTGGCCTGGCCTGGCCTGGCCTGGCCTGGCCTGGCCTGGCCTGGCCTGGCCTGGCCTGGCCTGGCCTGGCCTGGCCTGGCCTGGCCTGGCCTGGCCTGGCCTGGCCTGGCCTGGCCTGGCCTGGCCTGGCCTGGCCTGGCCTGGCCTGGCCTGGCCTGGCCTGGCCTGGCCTGGCCTGGCCTGGCCTGGCCTGGCCTGGCCTGGCCTGGCCTGGCCTGGCCTGGCCTGGCCTGGCCTGGCCTGGCCTGGCCTGGCCTGGCCTGGCCTGGCCTGGCCTGGCCTGGCCTGGCCTGGCCTGGCCTGGCCTGGCCTGGCCTGGCCTGGCCTGGCCTGGCCTGGCCTGGCCTGGCCTGGCCTGGCCTGGCCTGGCCTGGCCTGGCCTGGCCTGGCCTGGCCTGGCCTGGCCTGGCCTGGCCTGGCCTGGCCTGGCCTGGCCTGGCCTGGCCTGGCCTGGCCTGGCCTGGCCTGGCCTGGCCTGGCCTGGCCTGGCCTGGCCTGGCCTGGCCTGGCCTGGCCTGGCCTGGCCTGGCCTGGCCTGGCCTGGCCTGGCCTGGCCTGGCCTGGCCTGGCCTGGCCTGGCCTGGCCTGGCCTGGCCTGGCCTGGCCTGGCCTGGCCTGGCCTGGCCTGGCCTGGCCTGGCCTGGCCTGGCCTGGCCTGGCCTGGCCTGGCCTGGCCTGGCCTGGCCTGGCCTGGCCTGGCCTGGCCTGGCCTGGCCTGGCCTGGCCTGGCCTGGCCTGGCCTGGCCTGGCCTGGCCTGGCCTGGCCTGGCCTGGCCTGGCCTGGCCTGGCCTGGCCTGGCCTGGCCTGGCCTGGCCTGGCCTGGCCTGGCCTGGCCTGGCCTGGCCTGGCCTGGCCTGGCCTGGCCTGGCCTGGCCTGGCCTGGCCTGGCCTGGCCTGGCCTGGCCTGGCCTGGCCTGGCCTGGCCTGGCCTGGCCTGGCCTGGCCTGGCCTGGCCTGGCCTGGCCTGGCCTGGCCTGGCCTGGCCTGGCCTGGCCTGGCCTGGCCTGGCCTGGCCTGGCCTGGCCTGGCCTGGCCTGGCCTGGCCTGGCCTGGCCTGGCCTGGCCTGGCCTGGCCTGGCCTGGCCTGGCCTGGCCTGGCCTGGCCTGGCCTGGCCTGGCCTGGCCTGGCCTGGCCTGGCCTGGCCTGGCCTGGCCTGGCCTGGCCTGGCCTGGCCTGGCCTGGCCTGGCCTGGCCTGGCCTGGCCTGGCCTGGCCTGGCCTGGCCTGGCCTGGCCTGGCCTGGCCTGGCCTGGCCTGGCCTGGCCTGGCCTGGCCTGGCCTGGCCTGGCCTGGCCTGGCCTGGCCTGGCCTGGCCTGGCCTGGCCTGGCCTGGCCTGGCCTGGCCTGGCCTGGCCTGGCCTGGCCTGGCCTGGCCTGGCCTGGCCTGGCCTGGCCTGGCCTGGCCTGGCCTGGCCTGGCCTGGCCTGGCCTGGCCTGGCCTGGCCTGGCCTGGCCTGGCCTGGCCTGGCCTGGCCTGGCCTGGCCTGGCCTGGCCTGGCCTGGCCTGGCCTGGCCTGGCCTGGCCTGGCCTGGCCTGGCCTGGCCTGGCCTGGCCTGGCCTGGCCTGGCCTGGCCTGGCCTGGCCTGGCCTGGCCTGGCCTGGCCTGGCCTGGCCTGGCCTGGCCTGGCCTGGCCTGGCCTGGCCTGGCCTGGCCTGGCCTGGCCTGGCCTGGCCTGGCCTGGCCTGGCCTGGCCTGGCCTGGCCTGGCCTGGCCTGGCCTGGCCTGGCCTGGCCTGGCCTGGCCTGGCCTGGCCTGGCCTGGCCTGGCCTGGCCTGGCCTGGCCTGGCCTGGCCTGGCCTGGCCTGGCCTGGCCTGGCCTGGCCTGGCCTGGCCTGGCCTGGCCTGGCCTGGCCTGGCCTGGCCTGGCCTGGCCTGGCCTGGCCTGGCCTGGCCTGGCCTGGCCTGGCCTGGCCTGGCCTGGCCTGGCCTGGCCTGGCCTGGCCTGGCCTGGCCTGGCCTGGCCTGGCCTGGCCTGGCCTGGCCTGGCCTGGCCTGGCCTGGCCTGGCCTGGCCTGGCCTGGCCTGGCCTGGCCTGGCCTGGCCTGGCCTGGCCTGGCCTGGCCTGGCCTGGCCTGGCCTGGCCTGGCCTGGCCTGGCCTGGCCTGGCCTGGCCTGGCCTGGCCTGGCCTGGCCTGGCCTGGCCTGGGCCTGGGCCTGGCCTGGCCTGGCCTGGCCTGGCCTGGCCTGGCCTGGCCTGGCCTGGGCCTGGCCTGGCCTGGCCTGGCCTGGCCTGGCCTGGCCTGGCCTGGCCTGGCCTGGCCTGGCCTGGCCTGGCCTGGCCTGGCCTGGCCTGGCCTGGCCTGGCCTGGCCTGGCCTGGCCTGGCCTGGCCTGGCCTGGCCTGGCCTGGCCTGGCCTGGCCTGGCCTGGCCTGGCCTGGCCTGGCCTGGCCTGGCCTGGCCTGGCCTGGCCTGGCCTGGCCTGGCCTGGCCTGGCCTGGCCTGGCCTGGCCTGGCCTGGCCTGGCCTGGCCTGGCCTGGCCTGGCCTGGCCTGGCCTGGCCTGGCCTGGCCTGGCCTGGCCTGGCCTGGCCTGGCCTGGCCTGGCCTGGCCTGGCCTGGCCTGGCCTGGCCTGGCCTGGCCTGGCCTGGCCTGGCCTGGCCTGGCCTGGCCTGGCCTGGCCTGGCCTGGCCTGGCCTGGCCTGGCCTGGCCTGGCCTGGCCTGGCCTGGCCTGGCCTGGCCTGGCCTGGCCTGGCCTGGCCTGGCCTGGCCTGGCCTGGCCTGGCCTGGCCTGGCCTGGCCTGGCCTGGCCTGGCCTGGCCTGGCCTGGCCTGGCCTGGCCTGGCCTGGCCTGGCCTGGCCTGGCCTGGCCTGGCCTGGCCTGGCCTGGCCTGGCCTGGCCTGGCCTGGCCTGGCCTGGCCTGGCCTGGCCTGGCCTGGCCTGGCCTGGCCTGGCCTGGCCTGGCCTGGCCTGGCCTGGCCTGGCCTGGCCTGGCCTGGCCTGGCCTGGCCTGGCCTGGCCTGGCCTGGCCTGGCCTGGCCTGGCCTGGCCTGGCCTGGCCTGGCCTGGCCTGGCCTGGCCTGGCCTGGCCTGGCCTGGCCTGGCCTGGCCTGGCCTGGCCTGGCCTGGCCTGGCCTGGCCTGGCCTGGCCTGGCCTGGCCTGGCCTGGCCTGGCCTGGCCTGGCCTGGCCTGGCCTGGCCTGGCCTGGCCTGGCCTGGCCTGGCCTGGCCTGGCCTGGCCTGGCCTGGCCTGGCCTGGCCTGGCCTGGCCTGGCCTGGCCTGGCCTGGCCTGGCCTGGCCTGGCCTGGCCTGGCCTGGCCTGGCCTGGCCTGGCCTGGCCTGGCCTGGCCTGGCCTGGCCTGGCCTGGCCTGGCCTGGCCTGGCCTGGCCTGGCCTGGCCTGGCCTGGCCTGGCCTGGCCTGGCCTGGCCTGGCCTGGCCTGGCCTGGCCTGGCCTGGCCTGGCCTGGCCTGGCCTGGCCTGGCCTGGCCTGGCCTGGCCTGGCCTGGCCTGGCCTGGCCTGGCCTGGCCTGGCCTGGCCTGGCCTGGCCTGGCCTGGCCTGGCCTGGCCTGGCCTGGCCTGGCCTGGCCTGGCCTGGCCTGGCCTGGCCTGGCCTGGCCTGGCCTGGCCTGGCCTGGCCTGGCCTGGCCTGGCCTGGCCTGGCCTGGCCTGGCCTGGCCTGGCCTGGCCTGGCCTGGCCTGGCCTGGCCTGGCCTGGCCTGGCCTGGCCTGGCCTGGCCTGGCCTGGCCTGGCCTGGCCTGGCCTGGCCTGGCCTGGCCTGGCCTGGCCTGGCCTGGCCTGGCCTGGCCTGGCCTGGCCTGGCCTGGCCTGGCCTGGCCTGGCCTGGCCTGGCCTGGCCTGGCCTGGCCTGGCCTGGCCTGGCCTGGCCTGGCCTGGCCTGGCCTGGCCTGGCCTGGCCTGGCCTGGCCTGGCCTGGCCTGGCCTGGCCTGGCCTGGCCTGGCCTGGCCTGGCCTGGCCTGGCCTGGCCTGGCCTGGCCTGGCCTGGCCTGGCCTGGCCTGGCCTGGCCTGGCCTGGCCTGGCCTGGCCTGGCCTGGCCTGGCCTGGCCTGGCCTGGCCTGGCCTGGCCTGGCCTGGCCTGGCCTGGCCTGGCCTGGCCTGGCCTGGCCTGGCCTGGCCTGGCCTGGCCTGGCCTGGCCTGGCCTGGCCTGGCCTGGCCTGGCCTGGCCTGGCCTGGCCTGGCCTGGCCTGGCCTGGCCTGGCCTGGCCTGGCCTGGCCTGGCCTGGCCTGGCCTGGCCTGGCCTGGCCTGGCCTGGCCTGGCCTGGCCTGGCCTGGCCTGGCCTGGCCTGGCCTGGCCTGGCCTGGCCTGGCCTGGCCTGGCCTGGCCTGGCCTGGCCTGGCCTGGCCTGGCCTGGCCTGGCCTGGCCTGGCCTGGCCTGGCCTGGCCTGGCCTGGCCTGGCCTGGCCTGGCCTGGCCTGGCCTGGCCTGGCCTGGCCTGGCCTGGCCTGGCCTGGCCTGGCCTGGCCTGGCCTGGCCTGGCCTGGCCTGGCCTGGCCTGGCCTGGCCTGGCCTGGCCTGGCCTGGCCTGGCCTGGCCTGGCCTGGCCTGGCCTGGCCTGGCCTGGCCTGGCCTGGCCTGGCCTGGCCTGGCCTGGCCTGGCCTGGCCTGGCCTGGCCTGGCCTGGCCTGGCCTGGCCTGGCCTGGCCTGGCCTGGCCTGGCCTGGCCTGGCCTGGCCTGGCCTGGCCTGGCCTGGCCTGGCCTGGCCTGGCCTGGCCTGGCCTGGCCTGGCCTGGCCTGGCCTGGCCTGGCCTGGCCTGGCCTGGCCTGGCCTGGCCTGGCCTGGCCTGGCCTGGCCTGGCCTGGCCTGGCCTGGCCTGGCCTGGCCTGGCCTGGCCTGGCCTGGCCTGGCCTGGCCTGGCCTGGCCTGGCCTGGCCTGGCCTGGCCTGGCCTGGCCTGGCCTGGCCTGGCCTGGCCTGGCCTGGCCTGGCCTGGCCTGGCCTGGCCTGGCCTGGCCTGGCCTGGCCTGGCCTGGCCTGGCCTGGCCTGGCCTGGCCTGGCCTGGCCTGGCCTGGCCTGGCCTGGCCTGGCCTGGCCTGGCCTGGCCTGGCCTGGCCTGGCCTGGCCTGGCCTGGCCTGGCCTGGCCTGGCCTGGCCTGGCCTGGCCTGGCCTGGCCTGGCCTGGCCTGGCCTGGCCTGGCCTGGCCTGGCCTGGCCTGGCCTGGCCTGGCCTGGCCTGGCCTGGCCTGGCCTGGCCTGGCCTGGCCTGGCCTGGCCTGGCCTGGCCTGGCCTGGCCTGGCCTGGCCTGGCCTGGCCTGGCCTGGCCTGGCCTGGCCTGGCCTGGCCTGGCCTGGCCTGGCCTGGCCTGGCCTGGCCTGGCCTGGCCTGGCCTGGCCTGGCCTGGCCTGGCCTGGCCTGGCCTGGCCTGGCCTGGCCTGGCCTGGCCTGGCCTGGCCTGGCCTGGCCTGGCCTGGCCTGGCCTGGCCTGGCCTGGCCTGGCCTGGCCTGGCCTGGCCTGGCCTGGCCTGGCCTGGCCTGGCCTGGCCTGGCCTGGCCTGGCCTGGCCTGGCCTGGCCTGGCCTGGCCTGGCCTGGCCTGGCCTGGCCTGGCCTGGCCTGGCCTGGCCTGGCCTGGCCTGGCCTGGCCTGGCCTGGCCTGGCCTGGCCTGGCCTGGCCTGGCCTGGCCTGGCCTGGCCTGGCCTGGCCTGGCCTGGCCTGGCCTGGCCTGGCCTGGCCTGGCCTGGCCTGGCCTGGCCTGGCCTGGCCTGGCCTGGCCTGGCCTGGCCTGGCCTGGCCTGGCCTGGCCTGGCCTGGCCTGGCCCTGGCCTGGCCTGGCCTGGCCTGGCCTGGCCTGGCCTGGCCTGGCCTGGCCTGGCCTGGCCTGGCCTGGCCTGGCCTGGCCTGGCCTGGCCTGGCCTGGCCTGGCCTGGCCTGGCCTGGCCTGGCCTGGCCTGGCCTGGCCTGGCCTGGCCTGGCCTGGCCTGGCCTGGCCTGGCCTGGCCTGGCCTGGCCTGGCCTGGCCTGGCCTGGCCTGGCCTGGCCCTGGCCTGGCCTGGCCTGGCCTGGCCTGGCCTGGCCTGGCCTGGCCTGGCCTGGCCTGGCCTGGCCTGGCCTGGCCTGGCCTGGCCTGGCCTGGCCTGGCCTGGCCTGGCCTGGCCTGGCCTGGCCTGGCCTGGCCTGGCCTGGCCTGGCCTGGCCTGGCCTGGCCTGGCCTGGCCTGGCCTGGCCTGGCCTGGCCTGGCCTGGCCTGGCCTGGCCTGGCCTGGCCTGGCCTGGCCTGGCCTGGCCTGGCCTGGCCTGGCCTGGCCTGGCCTGGCCTGGCCTGGCCTGGCCTGGCCTGGCCTGGCCTGGCCTGGCCTGGCCTGGCCTGGCCTGGCCTGGCCTGGCCTGGCCTGGCCTGGCCTGGCCTGGCCTGGCCTGGCCTGGCCTGGCCTGGCCTGGCCTGGCCTGGCCTGGCCTGGCCTGGCCTGGCCTGGCCTGGCCTGGCCTGGCCTGGCCTGGCCTGGCCTGGCCTGGCCTGGCCTGGCCTGGCCTGGCCTGGCCTGGCCTGGCCTGGCCTGGCCTGGCCTGGCCTGGCCTGGCCTGGCCTGGCCTGGCCTGGCCTGGCCTGGCCTGGCCTGGCCTGGCCTGGCCTGGCCTGGCCTGGCCTGGCCTGGCCTGGCCTGGCCTGGCCTGGCCTGGCCTGGCCTGGCCTGGCCTGGCCTGGCCTGGCCTGGCCTGGCCTGGCCTGGCCTGGCCTGGCCTGGCCTGGCCTGGCCTGGCCTGGCCTGGCCTGGCCTGGCCTGGCCTGGCCTGGCCTGGCCTGGCCTGGCCTGGCCTGGCCTGGCCTGGCCTGGCCTGGCCTGGCCTGGCCTGGCCTGGCCTGGCCTGGCCTGGCCTGGCCTGGCCTGGCCTGGCCTGGCCTGGCCTGGCCTGGCCTGGCCTGGCCTGGCCTGGCCTGGCCTGGCCTGGCCTGGCCTGGCCTGGCCTGGCCTGGCCTGGCCTGGCCCTGGCCTGGCCTGGCCTGGCCTGGCCTGGCCTGGCCTGGCCTGGCCTGGCCTGGCCTGGCCTGGCCTGGCCTGGCCTGGCCTGGCCTGGCCTGGCCTGGCCTGGCCTGGCCTGGCCTGGCCTGGCCTGGCCTGGCCTGGCCTGGCCTGGCCTGGCCTGGCCTGGCCTGGCCTGGCCTGGCCTGGCCTGGCCTGGCCTGGCCTGGCCTGGCCTGGCCTGGCCTGGCCTGGCCTGGCCTGGCCTGGCCTGGCCTGGCCTGGCCTGGCCTGGCCTGGCCTGGCCTGGCCTGGCCTGGCCTGGCCTGGCCTGGCCTGGCCTGGCCTGGCCTGGCCTGGCCTGGCCTGGCCTGGCCTGGCCTGGCCTGGCCTGGCCTGGCCTGGCCTGGCCTGGCCTGGCCTGGCCTGGCCTGGCCTGGCCTGGCCTGGCCTGGCCTGGCCTGGCCTGGCCTGGCCTGGCCTGGCCTGGCCTGGCCTGGCCTGGCCTGGCCTGGCCTGGCCTGGCCTGGCCTGGCCTGGCCTGGCCTGGCCTGGCCTGGCCTGGCCTGGCCTGGCCTGGCCTGGCCTGGCCTGGCCTGGCCTGGCCTGGCCTGGCCTGGCCTGGCCTGGCCTGGCCTGGCCTGGCCTGGCCTGGCCTGGCCTGGCCTGGCCTGGCCTGGCCTGGCCTGGCCTGGCCTGGCCTGGCCTGGCCTGGCCTGGCCTGGCCTGGCCTGGCCTGGCCTGGCCTGGCCTGGCCTGGCCTGGCCTGGCCTGGCCTGGCCTGGCCTGGCCTGGCCTGGCCTGGCCTGGCCTGGCCTGGCCTGGCCTGGCCTGGCCTGGCCTGGCCTGGCCTGGCCTGGCCTGGCCTGGCCTGGCCTGGCCTGGCCTGGCCTGGCCTGGCCTGGCCTGGCCTGGCCTGGCCTGGCCTGGCCTGGCCTGGCCTGGCCTGGCCTGGCCTGGCCTGGCCTGGCCTGGCCTGGCCTGGCCTGGCCTGGCCTGGCCTGGCCTGGCCTGGCCTGGCCTGGCCTGGCCTGGCCTGGCCTGGCCTGGCCTGGCCTGGCCTGGCCTGGCCTGGCCTGGCCTGGCCTGGCCTGGCCTGGCCTGGCCTGGCCTGGCCTGGCCTGGCCTGGCCTGGCCTGGCCTGGCCTGGCCTGGCCTGGCCTGGCCTGGCCTGGCCTGGCCTGGCCTGGCCTGGCCTGGCCTGGCCTGGCCTGGCCTGGCCTGGCCTGGCCTGGCCTGGCCTGGCCTGGCCTGGCCTGGCCTGGCCTGGCCTGGCCTGGCCTGGCCTGGCCTGGCCTGGCCTGGCCTGGCCTGGCCTGGCCTGGCCTGGCCTGGCCTGGCCTGGCCTGGCCTGGCCTGGCCTGGCCTGGCCTGGCCTGGCCTGGCCTGGCCTGGCCTGGCCTGGCCTGGCCTGGCCTGGCCTGGCCTGGCCTGGCCTGGCCTGGCCTGGCCTGGCCTGGCCTGGCCTGGCCTGGCCTGGCCTGGCCTGGCCTGGCCTGGCCTGGCCTGGCCTGGCCTGGCCTGGCCTGGCCTGGCCTGGCCTGGCCTGGCCTGGCCTGGCCTGGCCTGGCCTGGCCTGGCCTGGCCTGGCCTGGCCTGGCCTGGCCTGGCCTGGCCTGGCCTGGCCTGGCCTGGCCTGGCCTGGCCTGGCCTGGCCTGGCCTGGCCTGGCCTGGCCTGGCCTGGCCTGGCCTGGCCTGGCCTGGCCTGGCCTGGCCTGGCCTGGCCTGGCCTGGCCTGGCCTGGCCTGGCCTGGCCTGGCCTGGCCTGGCCTGGCCTGGCCTGGCCTGGCCTGGCCTGGCCTGGCCTGGCCTGGCCTGGCCTGGCCTGGCCTGGCCTGGCCTGGCCTGGCCTGGCCTGGCCTGGCCTGGCCTGGCCTGGCCTGGCCTGGCCTGGCCTGGCCTGGCCTGGCCTGGCCTGGCCTGGCCTGGCCTGGCCTGGCCTGGCCTGGCCTGGCCTGGCCTGGCCTGGCCTGGCCTGGCCTGGCCTGGCCTGGCCTGGCCTGGCCTGGCCTGGCCTGGCCTGGCCTGGCCTGGCCTGGCCTGGCCTGGCCTGGCCTGGCCTGGCCTGGCCTGGCCTGGCCTGGCCTGGCCTGGCCTGGCCTGGCCTGGCCTGGCCTGGCCTGGCCTGGCCTGGCCTGGCCTGGCCTGGCCTGGCCTGGCCTGGCCTGGCCTGGCCTGGCCTGGCCTGGCCTGGCCTGGCCTGGCCTGGCCTGGCCTGGCCTGGCCTGGCCTGGCCTGGCCTGGCCTGGCCTGGCCTGGCCTGGCCTGGCCTGGCCTGGCCTGGCCTGGCCTGGCCTGGCCTGGCCTGGCCTGGCCTGGCCTGGCCTGGCCTGGCCTGGCCTGGCCTGGCCTGGCCTGGCCTGGCCTGGCCTGGCCTGGCCTGGCCTGGCCTGGCCTGGCCTGGCCTGGCCTGGCCTGGCCTGGCCTGGCCTGGCCTGGCCTGGCCTGGCCTGGCCTGGCCTGGCCTGGCCTGGCCTGGCCTGGCCTGGCCTGGCCTGGCCTGGCCTGGCCTGGCCTGGCCTGGCCTGGCCTGGCCTGGCCTGGCCTGGCCTGGCCTGGCCTGGCCTGGCCTGGCCTGGCCTGGCCTGGCCTGGCCTGGCCTGGCCTGGCCTGGCCTGGCCTGGCCTGGCCTGGCCTGGCCTGGCCTGGCCTGGCCTGGCCTGGCCTGGCCTGGCCTGGCCTGGCCTGGCCTGGCCTGGCCTGGCCTGGCCTGGCCTGGCCTGGCCTGGCCTGGCCTGGCCTGGCCTGGCCTGGCCTGGCCTGGCCTGGCCTGGCCTGGCCTGGCCTGGCCTGGCCTGGCCTGGCCTGGCCTGGCCTGGCCTGGCCTGGCCTGGCCTGGCCTGGCCTGGCCTGGCCTGGCCTGGCCTGGCCTGGCCTGGCCTGGCCTGGCCTGGCCTGGCCTGGCCTGGCCTGGCCTGGCCTGGCCTGGCCTGGCCTGGCCTGGCCTGGCCTGGCCTGGCCTGGCCTGGCCTGGCCTGGCCTGGCCTGGCCTGGCCTGGCCTGGCCTGGCCTGGCCTGGCCTGGCCTGGCCTGGCCTGGCCTGGCCTGGCCTGGCCTGGCCTGGCCTGGCCTGGCCTGGCCTGGCCTGGCCTGGCCTGGCCTGGCCTGGCCTGGCCTGGCCTGGCCTGGCCTGGCCTGGCCTGGCCTGGCCTGGCCTGGCCTGGCCTGGCCTGGCCTGGCCTGGCCTGGCCTGGCCTGGCCTGGCCTGGCCTGGCCTGGCCTGGCCTGGCCTGGCCTGGCCTGGCCTGGCCTGGCCTGGCCTGGCCTGGCCTGGCCTGGCCTGGCCTGGCCTGGCCTGGCCTGGCCTGGCCTGGCCTGGCCTGGCCTGGCCTGGCCTGGCCTGGCCTGGCCTGGCCTGGCCTGGCCTGGCCTGGCCTGGCCTGGCCTGGCCTGGCCTGGCCTGGCCTGGCCTGGCCTGGCCTGGCCTGGCCTGGCCTGGCCTGGCCTGGCCTGGCCTGGCCTGGCCTGGCCTGGCCTGGCCTGGCCTGGCCTGGCCTGGCCTGGCCTGGCCTGGCCTGGCCTGGCCTGGCCTGGCCTGGCCTGGCCTGGCCTGGCCTGGCCTGGCCTGGCCTGGCCTGGCCTGGCCTGGCCTGGCCTGGCCTGGCCTGGCCTGGCCTGGCCTGGCCTGGCCTGGCCTGGCCTGGCCTGGCCTGGCCTGGCCTGGCCTGGCCTGGCCTGGCCTGGCCTGGCCTGGCCTGGCCTGGCCTGGCCTGGCCTGGCCTGGCCTGGCCTGGCCTGGCCTGGCCTGGCCTGGCCTGGCCTGGCCTGGCCTGGCCTGGCCTGGCCTGGCCTGGCCTGGCCTGGCCTGGCCTGGCCTGGCCTGGCCTGGCCTGGCCTGGCCTGGCCTGGCCTGGCCTGGCCTGGCCTGGCCTGGCCTGGCCTGGCCTGGCCTGGCCTGGCCTGGCCTGGCCTGGCCTGGCCTGGCCTGGCCTGGCCTGGCCTGGCCTGGCCTGGCCTGGCCTGGCCTGGCCTGGCCTGGCCTGGCCTGGCCTGGCCTGGCCTGGCCTGGCCTGGCCTGGCCTGGCCTGGCCTGGCCTGGCCTGGCCTGGCCTGGCCTGGCCTGGCCTGGCCTGGCCTGGCCTGGCCTGGCCTGGCCTGGCCTGGCCTGGCCTGGCCTGGCCTGGCCTGGCCTGGCCTGGCCTGGCCTGGCCTGGCCTGGCCTGGCCTGGCCTGGCCTGGCCTGGCCTGGCCTGGCCTGGCCTGGCCTGGCCTGGCCTGGCCTGGCCTGGCCTGGCCTGGCCTGGCCTGGCCTGGCCTGGCCTGGCCTGGCCTGGCCTGGCCTGGCCTGGCCTGGCCTGGCCTGGCCTGGCCTGGCCTGGCCTGGCCTGGCCTGGCCTGGCCTGGCCTGGCCTGGCCTGGCCTGGCCTGGCCTGGCCTGGCCTGGCCTGGCCTGGCCTGGCCTGGCCTGGCCTGGCCTGGCCTGGCCTGGCCTGGCCTGGCCTGGCCTGGCCTGGCCTGGCCTGGCCTGGCCTGGCCTGGCCTGGCCTGGCCTGGCCTGGCCTGGCCTGGCCTGGCCTGGCCTGGCCTGGCCTGGCCTGGCCTGGCCTGGCCTGGCCTGGCCTGGCCTGGCCTGGCCTGGCCTGGCCTGGCCTGGCCTGGCCTGGCCTGGCCTGGCCTGGCCTGGCCTGGCCTGGCCTGGCCTGGCCTGGCCTGGCCTGGCCTGGCCTGGCCTGGCCTGGCCTGGCCTGGCCTGGCCTGGCCTGGCCTGGCCTGGCCTGGCCTGGCCTGGCCTGGCCTGGCCTGGCCTGGCCTGGCCTGGCCTGGCCTGGCCTGGCCTGGCCTGGCCTGGCCTGGCCTGGCCTGGCCTGGCCTGGCCTGGCCTGGCCTGGCCTGGCCTGGCCTGGCCTGGCCTGGCCTGGCCTGGCCTGGCCTGGCCTGGCCTGGCCTGGCCTGGCCTGGCCTGGCCTGGCCTGGCCTGGCCTGGCCTGGCCTGGCCTGGCCTGGCCTGGCCTGGCCTGGCCTGGCCTGGCCTGGCCTGGCCTGGCCTGGCCTGGCCTGGCCTGGCCTGGCCTGGCCTGGCCTGGCCTGGCCTGGCCTGGCCTGGCCTGGCCTGGCCTGGCCTGGCCTGGCCTGGCCTGGCCTGGCCTGGCCTGGCCTGGCCTGGCCTGGCCTGGCCTGGCCTGGCCTGGCCTGGCCTGGCCTGGCCTGGCCTGGCCCTGGCCTGGCCTAACCTGGCCTGGCCTAACCCTAACCCTAACCTAACCCTAACCCTAACCCTAACCCTAACCCTAACCCTAACCCTAACATGCATAGAATTTATTTTTGATTTTCATGTTTTTATATATGTGATCTTTTTGTAAAAAAATAAGAAAATTGTTTAATTTTTAATGTAAGTACAGTGTTTCTGCTCTGAAAATGTATGTAAAATTAAGTTTTATCCGTTTGTTTTTTATTTTTGTATTGAAACCATTTTAAAATAGAGCTGCATATTTTGCAGCTTCAGTGGTTGTATGTTGTCTGAAGTCTCTTTGGTTTTAGTGTTAAACAGGTTTTTTCTTGCATTTTTTTATATCGGCTTACATTTGTTGCAGTAAAACAACAGGTTTTATTTTACAAAACTTTCAATTTTGTGTTATTTGAAACAATAATTTGACCTGTTCAAAATAAAGAAAATGTGTAGTGAAAGATTTGTCATAGCTTTTCATTTATGGTTATTTCAATAAGACAAGTGAAATCTCAGTTTTTGGCCAAAATTCCAAGGAATCTCCAAAAGGGTTCTTTAATTATTCTGGGGTCTAAAGGGTTAAAATATATTTAAAAAATAATATATATTTCCTAAAAGGTTGAAGGGCTCATAGGTCAATGGTCATGGGTCAAGAGTCAAGAGTCAGTGGTCGGGGGTGGTCTATGTCCAATGGGGAGGGCGGAGGGTGAAGAGGGCAAAGACGAGCCACGCGCGTCAAAAGGTTGACGCGCGTGGCTCGTCTTTGCCCTCTTCACCCTCCGCGCCCCTCCCCATCGTCCCTCTCTCCTCCTCTCCCTCTCTCCTCTCTCCTCCCTCTCTCCTCTCTCCTCTCTCTCTCCTCATCAGCCTACCTCCTTCTCAGCACTGTATTTTCACCCACATTCATCTCAGCCACTTCACTCACACCAAGCCCAATCACTAGCTCAAGCCATGCAGCTCTTGCTATATAATATATAAAGAGTTCCATAGTTATTTATAGCTGATATAACTAGTCAGAAGTCTATTTGTGGTTTGTTTTTATTACATTATTAAAATGATTAAAAATATTATATTGTCACCAAAGTGGTAATTGAGGATTATATGGTTAATGTTTTATACAATTTTAATTCTTAAAAATAAAATATATATATATCTATATATTACACATAGCTTTTAAGTTAACTCTCACAAATCAGTAATTTTACAATTTAGGGTAATTGGGATATATGCTAATTACACAATTCCAAGAGCTATTTATAAGTCGTATAAATAGCTAAAATCGAAGTTAGGGTTTGTCTTTATTAATTTACATATATTAAAATAAGTTAAAATATTATATTGTCACCAAAACGGTGTTTGGGGATTCTATGTTCAATATTTTCTACAATTTTAATTATTAAAAAATATATATAATTTAAATATAAGTACCTTTCCAGTTAAGTAGCACAAATCAGTACCTATTGAATTATGGGTAATATGCAAATATACGGGATATGGACTAACCCATTGAATTAGTCTGCCATAAAAACACCACAATTAACCACCAGAGGGAGATGTTCTGAAACTACATGCAATCTTGTATTCCGCCAATTGTAAACAATTGTATTTTTGTCTCACCAATAATAAGTAAATGTATTTATCTTGTGTAGCTGCTCCAGCGCTCTCGCTGTGTTCAGTGTATTTATCTTGTGTAGCTGCTCCAGCGCTCTCGCTGTGTTCAGTGTATTTATCTTGTGTAGCTGCTCCAGCGTTCTCGCTGTGTTCAGTGTATTTATCTTGTGTAGCTGCTCCAGCGCTCTCGCTGTGTTCAGTGTATTTATCTTGTGTAGCTGCTCCAGCTCTCGCTGTGTTCAGTGTATTTATCTTGTGTAGCTGCTCCAGCGCTCTCGCTGTGTTCAGTGTATTTATCTTGTGTAGCTGCTCCAGCGCTCTCGCTGTGTTCAGTGTATTTATCTTGTGTAGCTGCTCCAGCGCTCTCGCTGTGTTCAGTGTATTTATCTTGTGTAGCTGCTCCAGCGCTCTCGCTGTGTTCAGTGTATTTATCTTGTGTAGCTGCTCCAGCGTCTCGCTGTGTTCAGTGTATTTATCTTGTGTAGCTGCTCCAGCGTCTCGCTGTGTTCAGTGTATTTATCTTGTGTAGCTGCTCCAGCGTCTCGCTGTGTTCAGTGTATTTATCTTGTGTAGCTGCTCCAGCGCTCTCGCTGTGTTCAGTGTATTTATCTTGTGTAGCTGCTCCAGCGCTCTCGCTGTGTTCAGTGTATTTATCTTGTGTAGCTGCTCCAGCGCTCTCGCTGTGTTCAGTGTATTTATCTTGTGTAGCTGCTCCAGCGCTCTCGCTGTGTTCAGTGTATTTATCTTGCGTAGCTGCTCCAGCGCTCTCGCTGTGTTCAGTGTATTTATCTTGTGTAGCTGCTCCAGCGCTCTCGCTGTGTTCAGTGTATTTATCTTGTATACCTGCTCGAGCTCTCGCTGTGGAAATCAGCCAAATGCCTATGATGGTACTATAAGCTACAGTCACATTATTGCACTTAACTCTATAAAAATGACACATACTCCACAAAGAAGAGTCAAAATTGACTTTATTATTTTAATTTGTCATCAGTTAATACATTGCAAGATGACTCCTGGTGTTGGGGAGGAGGGGGTTAATCAGAGATTTCAGTGCCATGAAACAGAAAGAACATTCCTCTATGGTATGATCAAATCAGTGAGACAGACACACACACACACACTGCTGTATTCTGCTACTAGATAACTTCTGTTCAAGAAGCATGTAAGCTGTTGCTTGCAGTCAGGGGCACGGCACTGAGACCAGTCTGTGTGGATGCTTCTATATACAAACCAGCTGCTCGGCTTCGACCTGCAACCTGCAGCACAGCCACCAGGGGGCGTGCAGCAGCACGAGCTCGCTTACACCACTATGATCAATACGTTTACTGCGATGGCTGGCTGAAGCGATATACTTATCATCATCCCCCTCTGTACTGACCATGTTCCATACCATTTCAAGCACTGAATGTCTGAGAATCAAATATTGGTCCAGTTTTTTTGTTTTGTTTTGTTTTTTTTGTTGCATAAAAAACTACTCCGCAAATGTCTGGAATGTTTGTGATTCATGGAAATAATTTAAATAATCTGCTGTTCTTTACAGGCTACAACACTCTAAACAGGTCAATCGATGCGAAATCTCATAAGAAATGACTGGACCGGCTACAGTGTACAGCGAGCAAGTTTCTTGTGTCCCTCACTGAGAAGCACAGGAGCTGGGACGGTTCAATGAAGGTACAGAACTACGACAGTCCGGGGATCTCTATAAATATCCTGTTAGCACTTCACAGCCGAATACCCAAGAACTCACTCTCGTTACCACATAAATATTCTCATATAAAACCCTCACTGATTTTAGCTGAATCTAGAGTTTAGGCTAAAATATTTTTTTTCCCTACATTTTTGCCAATAATTGTATTTTACTGAAAATGATATTATAATGCTATAAAAAAATATTTAAAAAATTGAAAACTGGAGGCTCCCTTGCCTCCTCTAAGGAGCCTCAGCTGCAGGAGATAGTTTGAGGCAATGGTGCGCCCTGCAGCGGCCTGAAACGCAGTCTCTCTACAGACTACACTGACCACAGAAAACAAATAAATCATTGAACAATGCAGCTCACTTTCACTTTTAAAACAATTAAAAATAAAGCATTAAAAAAAGTACATTTTAAATTAAAAACGAAAACATGGAAAATGTTTTAATCAGAGTTGTTTACACACACAAATGCACTTGATGAAGGGATATTTCCCCTGAATGTCTTGGATGAAAGTTACTGCGATGCTGTGCGCTGCAGGCTCGGGAACACAAGGAGGAAATGAACCAGCGACTGACAAGCGGCTTCAGAGCACTTCAACACGTTGAGACGAGGTCTGCTTCAGCGTGATAAGAAAGGGCTTGTCCGAGTCGAAACAGAAACAAACTCAGGAAAACTACAACAGCAGCAAAAACAATCAGGCAGCTCAGAGGCGAGAGATCTTTAGGAGGAGGTTAAAGAAGGCTGGAGCAGTTTGTTTGTCTTCTACATTAACATTTGCAATACAAGCACATGGATTTTACAGTTGAATGCACACCCCTTGACTCGTTACAGTCTCACGGTGTTGCTGGTGCTGCTTTAGCAGGTGTAAGTGGGTGTGGATCTGTTCTCCTGACCTGAGCTTGGTCTGTGGTCTCAACTGAGCCACCAAACAGTGCAGCTTACTGCAATCTGCATCACAAAACAGAAACACACGACTGAAGGGCACACAGGCAGGGAGTGTTCGTGTGAGGACTGACTCCTCCCTCTGTCAGCCTCCTGGCACTGTTCCTCACCACAGCTATTATGCCTCAGCTTTTTATATATATATATATATAATCCCTCAGGAATGTTATGTATTTAGCTTTTTAAACAATCGCCATTGTTTAGATATTTTTTCCATCTACATTAACTTCATTGGGTTTTTTTGGGGTTTTTTATTTATATAAAGAGAAAAGCTTCTGGACGGCATTTCTAAGTAAATAAATCGACGTCTCTGCATCACTGTATTGCTGAAAACAAGAGAAAACAGCAACCAGGTTCAGAGAGACTCGTGGAAAAACAAACACAGCCTGGGAGTGAGGTGATGAAGTTACTGCAGGAGCGATCTCCCAGTTCATTAATGTCTAATAAGAAGAAGAAGAAACTCACTACCATTAGAGAGTAGACGTGTGACAGGCACTTCTCACTGCAGCAGAACCACACCTGTTCAATGTTCAACAGGTTTCATCACTTAATACCAGAACTTTCCTTTACTGTTCAGGAAACTCAATTCAGACCTTATATTTCCCTAGGATCTAGAAGTTGCTCTAACTTCACTATTAAAAATACAGAGTTAATTTCCTTCTGTGTTGGGACAGGTCTGACTGGCACAGTTTTCAAACTAATCATAAAGACGTGCTGAGGACTAGATGTTAAACTAAAAAGGGGAGTGACTTAACAGCATTGTGTTACCCTCCAAAAATAAATAAATAAATAAATAAATAAAAAGCATCTCTAATTATAACAGGACTGAAGCTGGTAGCTGTGCTGTGTAAAGAAACAGAGCAACACAAAGTCGTGAGAACGCTGTAAAGTCAAGGGGTGCTCAAACACTTCACCTGTATCTCTCGATCTAAACTCACAAAGTGTCTCAAAACGTCAAGGACCCCCGTACAGGCCACGCAGTGCCAGAGCAGAAAAGCCCTCACTCCGTGAAAAGCCCTCACAGAATGCCAGAGCAAAAGAAGTCGTCTTCGAATGTAAATTCCAGAACAGCAAGGGCTGCTTAGTAATCCACCCAGAATGACGGACAAACAAAGTCCAGAAAAACACGTTGACTCAGAATGTCTGAACGGCAACTTCTTATTGGTCATGCCCGGACGTTCCAACCCCTCTCCCGCCAAAACAACTTAAAACTTTGTGATTTTCACTGCAGGGTCTCCGACGATCAGGCGACCCATCCCAGGATGCACCTGAAGGGAACACAGAGAGATTTTAAAACACAATAGAGGCTGCATTCACCACAACTTTGCTTGGCTGATGTAAAAAGTGTGTAGTTTTGGCCCCAACAGGATCAATAAGCTACTAACAAACAAACGAGCAAGATGGGCTGAATGGCCTCCTCTCGTTTGTAAACTTCGTTTGTAAACTTTCTTATGTTCTTAAATCAACACATTCTTGAGACATAATAAAAATATACTATCTGAACATAATTTCTATCTTTATTTAAGATCAAAGACCCTGACCTGAGCCTGCAGAGATCCATAGGGCACCAGCTCTCCATCCACGGTGAGCGTGCCCCTGTTGGACAGGGGCTCCAGTCTGAAGGCTCGGGTCTGGACGTGGCTGACGAAAGGGCTCTCGATCTCCTGGTGGGTCCCTCGCTCCATGGCCAGGAAGAGCCGAAGCAGCACCCCCCTGGAGATCCCGGCTCGCACGAAGCTCAGGTGGATGGTGCCGTCGTCGAAGCGGGCCTGGGGGGCCGAGAACAAGTCAGCCCCCAAGTGGGTCTGATAGAGGGCCAGGACCAGGACGAAGTCACCCTCCAGGGTCACCCAGTTCTTCGGTACCGGCCGATCCAAAGGCTGCAGGAGCCCGTCAACCGGCCCGGTCTCGTCTTCCGTTCGTGGAGGGAAATGATTTCTCTGCTCTGGGTCGCTCTTCACACCTCTCTCTTGGGTTGCGGAGCCCAACGCATCCATCGTCCGCGCAAGGAACGTAGATTGCTGTTCCGCGCGATCGATGGTGCCGTTAGACTGAGCTGCCCGCTCTCCCGCTCTCGCCCGCGAGCCGCTTTCAGATTGGTGGTTCAGAACGGGGGTGGGGTTTTGATCGTCCGACACCGGGAGGTCGAAGGTGAACGCCGACGTGAGGTAATGATGCGAGGACGAGGGCGAAGGGGAGGGGCTGGGAATGGGAGGGGCCAGCAAGGCTGGCATTTCCTGGGTGGGTGCGGTCTTGTGTGGGTGACCAACGGCAGGACTCGCTGCTTCCAAAATGGACGGCACCCCTTCTGTGAAGCAGGACGAGGCGGCTGGCTCTGTCGGTGCGTCACTAGGGGCGCCAGGTGGGCTGCACCACCTCCGAGTCCCGGCCGCCCCCCTCCTGCAGGCAGCCGGGCACGGGAGACAGAGCGCTCAGCGCGTTTCTCTTCAGCAGGTTCCGCTCCTCGCTCAGACCCATGTCAGACACCGTCCTGTGCAGGGGGACCCGGCTGAAGGCCCCCAGGCCCTCTGTGATGCTCCTGGATAAGGGCCGCCTGGGGGGCTGCTGCTGGAGCTGGGCGAGGGGGGGCAGGGAGAGGGAGGAGAGGGAGGTGGCAGACTGGGGCAGGTAGGAGAGGCGGCCCCTGTAGGACCGGAGGGAGGCGAGCCTCACCAGCGTGCCCAGCGTGAAGCGAGCCGAGCCCAGCCCTCGGTAGCGCTCGCTCTCGATATCCACGTCGGACACGAAGCCCCAGGCCACAGACAAGAAGGAGAAGAGGCGCCGGTGAACCCCTCCGCTGCGGGCTCGCTGGCCCGCCCCTTCCTCCTCGCTGGCCAGCCGCTCCGGCTCTCCCGACGAGGCTGTGCCGGGGTCCCGGTCAGTGTTTTCCCCAGGATGCTTTGTGGTGATCGATGATGTCGACATCGTTATGGAAACGAGGTCCATGGGACAGACTCCTCCCCTGCACAGCAGAAAGCAGCAGTTCATCAGGAGGGGGTCCCGGAGACACATCTCAAACCTTCAAGGGCGGAGAGAGAGCGAGAGGGAGGGAGAGAGAGAGAGGGAGGGAGGAGAGGGAGGGAGAGAGAGAGAGAGAGAGACACAGAGAGAGACACAGAGAGGGAGGGAGAGAGAGAGAGAGAGAAGGAGGGGAGAGAGAGAGATACTTTATTTGAAATTATTTTATTGACTTGTGCATTTTAGTTATTATCAATGTACTGTATGTTTGTAATGAATGCATCTTACAGCCTTGGCAATACCAACAAGTTAGTCTGCACTCTGTCCAGACAGATACACACTCAGTACAGGCAGACGTGTAGTTAGTTACCCAGCATTGTGGTTTATTGCCCCAGCGAGGGCATTGCCAGAGCCACAGGGCAGGATCCCCACTGGAGTCTGGATAGCTTGCTTCCAGTCCCCTCGAGCCATCAGACCATTAATCACCTGCAGAGACAGCAAAGACATTAATACAGAGAGGAGGGAGGAAAGCACAGAAACAGAAGCAGAGGCAGAGAGAGACCGAGAAAGAGACAGAGACAGAGAGAGAGAGAGAAAGAGAGAGAGAGAGAGAGACAGAGAGGCAGAGAGAGAGAGACAGAGAGGCAGAGAGAGAGAGAGAAAGAGAGAGTGAGAGAGACAGACAGAGAGGCAGAGAGAGAGAGAGAAAAAGAGGCAGAGAGAGCGAGACAGAAAGACCTCGTGCAGCAGTCCGTCCCCGGAGATGATGACAATGCCGTCCCACTCCTGCAGCGCAATCTCCCTCATCAGCTCCCGGGCGTGGTTCGGACGCTCTGGAAGAGAAGAGATAAAAATGACACACACACACACACACACACACACACACAGCTGTAGCCTGGGCTCTTACCCCTGCAGGAGGGGATCGCGTGTCTCCATCAGTCTCAGTGACTGGAGGAGCTCTCACCTGTCTGGATGAGATTGTAGCTGATGTTCGCCTCCCGGACCATTGGCAGAATGTGGGTGTGACAGAGCTGCATGGCCTGGCCCCGCCCACTGAAGGGGTTAACCAATAGGAGGAGGCGGCGAGGGCGGGGCAAAAGACTGCTGGTGATCTCTGAGGAAACGAAACCAAGAAGAGGGAGTGAATGAGAGAGAGCAGGAGAGAGAGGGGAAGAAAGACAGTGACAGGGGTAGAGGGGGTGCCTGTGCCATTACGGGACCTCCCCCCCCTCTTTCTGTGTCCGAATTCAGTGCCTGTAAAAGTCGACATGCTTGAGGACCCAGTGAAGTAAAGCCACGCAAAGAGAGTGTGTGCCCCAGCCTGCACTGCACTGATAATGAATCTATTTTATATAGCGCCTTTCATAGTGGACCACCACGAAGCGCTTCACAAGACAGTGAGGATACAATGCATAATATAAGAGAGAGGAAGGGGGGTGTCTGGGATTGCTTCCCTTCTCTGTGAGAGTCTCACTGTTTACACTGAGCTCTACGCAGACACACTGACACAGGCAGGTTGAAGAGTAACACAGGACACTCACCCTTCGTATTGAGCACATTCACTGTGTGGTGCGTTATTCAAAAGAGAAGGAGGAGAGACAAGCGAGACACCAACCATCCACCTCTCCGAGTGTGATCTAAACCGCACACACTGTGTATGCTTTGCACAACTGTTGTGCAATTAAGGAATAACTCGGACTGCTATGCAACTGGAGACCTGAGCTTGTTCTGCCCATTGGTGCAAAACACATGTGAGAAAATGTTAACTTCTGTGCAGCAAAACATGTCAACTGCAATGTTAGACTTACTGTTAAACAGAGTTCCAGTTAAACCCCAGTTACACCCTTATCCTGGTCTAAACCTCAGTCCAACATTACAGACACAGGACAGGCAGATGGACAGACACAGTGAGAGACAGGCAGATCCACACACACGCAGCGCTGCACGCACACAGTGACACACACTCTCTCTCTCTCTCTCTCTCTTTACCTGTAGCTCCAGTCAGGTTCACTCCCCTCAGCAGGCACAGCACGGCAGTCATCCATTTCTCAGCCACGCTCCGGTTCTCCGACACCCGGGCCGCCGAATCCACTCGGAAAGTCCGGACCACCCTCTGCCGGCAGCGCCCGCCCCCCATGCGCCTCTTCTTCACCGGATAGGAGTAGAGGGAGAAGTAGGCGGGTCCTTCTCCCTCCTCGGCCCCTCCCCCCCTCGCCGGCGATGCTTTGCGGCGCATGACGTGGCAGCCGACCACGTCGGACAGGGACACCACGGTCCTGCGGTCGTCTTGGGGGCGAGGAACCAGCCGCTGGATGTGCAGCTCCGTGGGGGTGAGTGTCAGGGCGTAGCGGGGGCCGGATCCCCTCCTGTGCCGCCGCTGTGATCCCCGAATTCTCCGTGCAGGATGGCCTCGGAAAACGGCACGCTTGGAAATTCTGCCGGGCTCCTCATTGGTGCGCTGGTCTCCTAGCTTGTGTTAGACGTGCACATAAACTCGGGCTGTGGTTCAGTCACCAGGCTGTCGAATCCTCGTGTGTCTGCAGAGTCCACAGGCTGTGTTACAGACCGCTGCACACGGTGCTTTCAGAGTATTTCAGCGTGACGTATTTGTATCTCAGCAGAACGAGCTGGCGATTGAAATATTCAATACAAGGACTAGTGCAAAAAACAGCAGCTCTTTCATGTAGTGGAAGTGATCCCATACACTGCTGGTCCAGTCTTTATGCAGGGCTGCAGAACTCCATTTGAAGACTATGTTCGTGCTTCAGGGAAAGCTTTTCATAAGGAGTGAGCTTCCTGCCCATCCCAGAGCTTTCAATGGTGTTCGTGCCGACACACACACACAGAGGTGCAGTACAGGAACTCAAAGAGCAAGCCAGCGTGGGTCAGTGCATGGTAGATAAGCAATCTAACATAGATCACAATCGTATGCAGTTTAACCACAGGGCCTCCCTATTTTAGGTTAAACTTTGTCTCAAGCTTATTTTGATGTAAAAGTTTGAAATGATGTTGCGTATTGACAGTGATGGAGATGGGGGTTAGTCTTATATAAGACCAGTCTTATTAAATAAATCCCAGTGCATACACAGCTTCTGTATACCCTACAAATGTAAACCTCAAGGACGGGTCTCATATATCCATCTCTATATAAATATACAGGGCTTCCTAGACTCCAGTATCAATATAACTATATATCCACAGTAAAATGATGCAATGTAAAGCACTATATTCTACTCTATGAGATTATATTTGAGGCACAGTCTGTTTTCGGC
The DNA here is from genome assembly GCA_030684275.1 of Acipenser oxyrinchus oxyrinchus. Classification (NCBI taxonomy): domain Eukaryota; kingdom Metazoa; phylum Chordata; class Actinopteri; order Acipenseriformes; family Acipenseridae; genus Acipenser; species Acipenser oxyrinchus. Next base: position 2,264,628 of record CM060303.1, on the reverse strand, counting down.
GGTCCGTTTAGAGGCTGTGTTGTTACAGGCCCTGCTGTGCTATACAGTTGTGTTGAAGTTCGTTGAATCCAGTCTGAACGATGACCAGCCCAGCGGGAGTCCAGTCTGTACGATGACCAGCCCAGCGGGAGTCCAGTCTGTACGATGACCAGCCCAGCGGGAGTCCAGTCTGTACGATGACCAGCCCAGCGGGAGTCCAGTCTGTATGATGACCAGCCCAGCGGGAGTCCAGTCTCTACGATGACCAGCCCAGCGGGAGTCCAGTCTCTACGATGACCAGCCCAGCGGGAGTCCAGTCTGTACGATGACCAGCCCAGCGGGAGTCCAGTCTCTACGATGACCAGCCCAGCGGGAGTCCAGTCTCTACGATGACCAGCCCAGCGGGAGTCCAGTCTCTACGATGACCAGCCCAGCGGGAGTCCAGTCTCTACGATGACCAGCCCAGCGGGAGTCCAGTCTCTACGATGACCAGCCCAGCGGGAGTCCAGTCTCTACGATGACCAGCCCAGCGGGAGTCCAGTCTGTATTTCAGGTCTTTACCTCCGTCTCACTCCCAACAGCACAGGAAATGATCCGCGGATGTGAATCTGGAATATTCAAACAGACGACAGAGAGAGTGCTCAGGTGTTATCATTACTGTAATTAACACGTGTCATAAAACATCTCGTTAAACAGAAACGTGCTGGAAAAGATCAATCTACAAACCGACAAGAAAAAAAAAAAAAAACATGCATTTGTATTTATAACAAGGTGTTTCTAAATGAAGCAGAGCACTGAGAACTGGATTGATGCTGGTCTGCGGTTTACAAGTGTGACTCTCATTCATCACAAGACAACTATCCCGCAAGAGTTTCACTTCTGTTTATTTCCCAGTGGGGGCAGATCACAGGGAGTCCTGTGTTCCTGCTGTCTGGACAATCGTCTCTCTTCACCCACAGAACCGAAGCTGGGCAGGTTGCCAAGCTGCTGAGCTCTGAATAGAAGAGTTCAGCTCCAGCTGACTGTCTCCGGACTCGTCTGGCACGTGACTCGTAAGCAGCGGAACAGCGAGGCAAACCAACCGCAGACGGCAATGCGACGCTGCCTGTGGGCACGCAGACAAGACTGGCAACAGCAGCGATCGGCTCCCAAGCCCATTTCACAGCGCATTACTGAACGGCATACAGGGGCACTGAAACATGAATCACCCTGCATGAACCAGCCAGCCGCATGCGTCCACGGCCAGCTCCTTATCTCTCATAAGACTGCCACGTCATATCATCAGATTCCTGTCCAAGTCTGAAGGTGGTTTATTTGGTGCAGAGTTCAATGACAGACTGCCACTCTTCTCTGTGAGGGGGATCACATGCTAGCACTGCACTGGCTCTAAAAACCATAGAGCTCGTTTCAACAAGGTGTAGCGTCACACATTTAAAACACTTACTAAATAAATAGCATTACACATTTAAAACACTTACAAAATAAATACAGGTGTAGCGTTACACATTTAAAACACTTACAAAATAAATAGCATTACACATTTAAAACACTTACAAAATAAATACAGGTGTAGCGTTACACATTTACAACACTTACTAAATAAATAGCATTAAATAAATAAATAAATAAATAAATAAAGGTGTAGATCCCTTTTCACACATTTAAAACACTTACAAAATAAATAAATAAATAAAGGTGTAGTTACCTTTTTACACATTTTTAAATACTTTAAATAAATAAATAAATAAATAAATAAATAAATAAATAAATGGTGTACTGACCAAGTCTTTTGTAAAAATAATGGACAAACAGTCAGGCGCACAAAGAGAGCCGGCCTTGTAACAATGCTGTGTTGGACTTGCAACAGAGCCACGTCCTCCAGCACAGTCTGCACACGCGGTTCCTCCGTTTGCATTGATGATGGAAACGCAGGTGCGGTGCACGCATGCTGAACAGCTGCGTCACGCCTCTCCCCTGTTCACTGCGGGGACCCCCTTTCTACACTAAATAACGTTACAATGAAAAGCTAATTTCTAAAAAGCAGTCGAGCCCCCTGGAATACATATTTATAACCTCCTACACCACGGCAGGGATGGAAATAAGACTCTTACTGCACAGCGGTTTATCTACAGCGCAGGTTTTACAACCAGCTTCACTATCCCGTGCGTGTGTGTGTGTGTCTGTGTGTCTGTGCGTGCGTATCGATTTCAGTTGCACTCATTTCATATTTTGTATGCGACTCTCTCGCAGTCCCGGTGAGGATGTTTGTCGAAACATCGCGTTCGGGGTTAAATTATAAATAAAGAGAGACCCGGACAGAGACAGACGCGCCGGATTGACAAACAGAAAGCCCGAGTGCGGCACGTTTCAGCTCCGTTACCGGCTTGAGAGCGGAATCCAAAAACCAAAAGCACGCAACAATAAACACTATACGCGTATTCTAATATAATGAAGAACACGCTGCACATTTCAAACAGTTCAATATTATTATTATTATTATTATGATGATGATGATTTTACCTACCTTAGTTCCCAGATGTTCAGTAGTTTTCTTTCCTGTTTTTGAATATAAAGATCGGTTTGGGGATTTTAAATATATCACCGGAAGACGATTGCGGTATTTTCGCCTGTCGATGGGGTAGCAGCATCCATGTGTTTGAAAACCTTCTAAATTTTATTAAAGGACTTGTAGCGTCAGAATGGGTAAAGAGTAAATAAATACATTAACGGCTAGTTTCGTCACCCCATCTTTTCATTTTCGCCTTTGCTAACTAACCATCAACAACCTCCTTCGGTTCGAGAGCTCTTTGGAAAAGCCAGCAGGAGGCTTGCCCTCAGTTGGGTGGGTCTGACAACCGCCTTAGCCAACCGGTGTGCACAGCAGTGACGCGACGCTAGCACTGCGCGATTTCTGATTGGTCAGCAGGGTTTTCTGAGGCGAAGCCGCGCACCTGCCATTTCATCCGCTCTGGAGGGGACGTCTTGAATCACCTCCTCGCGAGAATACAGCGGCCATGTTTGTGAGGGCAGTAACAGGCATTTTAATGCGGCAACAGGCATTATTAACGAGAATAGTGTTTAATTATTTAAATTATAGGCTGTTTGAGAAATACGAGGTTGTCATGAAGAGGGCAGCTCCGTCTTTTTGTTTACGACTGTAAGTCGCCCTGGATAAGGGCGTCTGCTAAGAAATAAATAATTGTGATGAGACATGCAGGAGCAGAACGCAGTGCAGGGTATTCTGACCCATGTGGTCACCAGTTTAATTCAGTTTCCTCACTGTAACAAACCCACTTAGGAATATCAAGTCAAATAACGGTTTAATCTGCTAACCCCTGAAGGTACACACACAGAACTGAGCCATACAAACACCTTCTTAAAATACATTAGTGACAGGAATCACGGGAAGCAAACTGACAGTTTAGACACGCAGATCGAACCTGTCAGTGCATTTCAAACCCTGATTCCTCCACTCATTCTTACAATGAGGTGATTGATTTGATTTATTTATTTTTTTTGCAGGATGCATGTCGCTTGTAGATTAAAGCAAGGGTTGGCCCCAAGAGTGGGCCACAGGACCAACACGTAAAATATCTATAGAAATATACAAATCACAAAAAGCAGTAAAATACTAAAAGAATATTCAAATAAAAACATTTACAGGTTTACATTTCTGTTTCATTTTTCTGACGCAGCTGAACTCTGGCAGCCCTTGCCTTTAAGGGTGAAGGTTTAATCGAACACACACACACACACACACGCACACGTCATGCTTTAGTAAGAAGTGAACACCACAAACAGGTTTTAGTTTTTTTTCCTGTGCGACACCAGTTTTATTATTGTACACAAAGGGGAGGGGCAGGTCGAGAGAGTTGCAGCAGCACCGGCCCGGATTAGTTCTTGTACCCACGGCTCGCTCTGCGTCCTCGGGCACGCTCGAACTTGCGGCCCTTGGAACGGATGTAGGGCCTGTGGATTGAGAAGGGAGGGAAACGAGAAGGTTAGCACAACGCAAACAGAACGAGCAAAAACACAACAGCACTGATATACTGAGGCGTTTATACAGAGAAAACACAACAGCACTGATATACTGAGGCGTTTATACAGAGAAAACACAACAGCACTGATATACTGAGGCGTTTATACAGAGAAAACACAACAGCACTGATATACTGAGGCGTTTATACAGAAAATACAACAGCACTGATATACTGAGGCGATTATACAGAAACACAACAGCACTGATACACTGAGGTGTTTATACAGAGAAACACAACAGCACTGATACACTGAGGTGTTTATACAGAGAAACCTCAAGGCCTCTCCACGCACAGCCCGGTGCTTGTGCTGTGCAGGTCTCTACAGTTTTAACAGCAGCCCATACACAGCGCAGTGCTGTTTCCATGCCAGTTAATTCTTCCTTGACAAGCCTCAGGAATTCAAGTTACTCAACAACTTATCAGAATCTGACAGGGATAACGATCATCATCGGCTTGCACACACTGCAGCTACTGCAGGTAAACTCAACGGAGATTCAGCAGTACTGGACAGCGCTGCGATTGCTGCAGTACTGGACAGCGCTGCGATTGCTGCAGTACTGGACAGCGCTGCGATTGCTGCGGTACTGGACAGCGCTGCGATTGCTGCGGTACTGGACAGCGCTGCGATTGCTGCGGTACTGGACAGCGCTGCGATTGCTGCGGTACTGGACAGCGCTGCGATTGCTGCGGTACTGGACAGCGCTGCGATTGCTGCGGTACTGGACAGCGCTGCGATTGCTGCAGTACTGGACAGCGCTGCGATTGCTGCAGTACTTACTTGGTGTGGCTGTGTGGGGTTCCTGGTGCCTTTCCGAAGTGCCTGTACACTTCACGGCCCTTACGTGGACCTGAGAGAGGGAGAGAAACAGAGATCAGCGAGGATCTAAAACACGCTTCAACGTCTACTGAGAGAAAAAGAAAATACCCACAACAGGAAAGACTGCATCGTGAATGGAGACAGTGTGCTGGTTACTGGCTGCTTCTCCCAGGCCTCATTAACGAGGAATTCAAGTGACACCAACTTGAGAGTCTGACACTATGGAGTTTAATCATCAGCCTGGGAGAGGAAACTAATTCAATACCCTCAGCTGCAATTCCGTTTCACGATTAAATAGGTCAAACCAGGCTTCATCTCTATTCATGCCATGCTGGCATTGTTCTGTGTGTAACGAGCACACAGCCAGCCTCAGCCAAGCACACAGCAGGCAATGCACAGCTAGGGCCAAAAGCTCATCGTCACCCAGGCCAATTAACAAACCTGGCTTCATAAAAAGGTCAAATAACTCACACATCAAAACTGACACGGAAAAGTGAACTGGTGCAGCTTCTACAGCGACTTGCAGTCAATAACACTCCACTGTGTATTAATCTAATGAGTGAATCCTGAAGAAACGAGGGAGCATCGCTCAAGTGAGAGCGAGGCTTAGGAAAGCTCCCAATACCTACAGCACAGGAAGTGCGGGCACATCATCGATAGGGCACATCATCCTAGCAGGATAGTCCAAGTGAAAAGCTGAACACGCAAAATATAAGGGGCTTGTGCGAGTTTGTGTCACCTTGCTATCAAAGCACAGAAACACTTTCAAAAGACGCGACGCAGAAATTAAAAAGACCAAATTGTTGAGACTCACCCGACAGCAGCACAGTGCCATGACCCTTAGGGGTCGCCAAGGCCAGCTGGTCAAAGGTCATGATCTGACCTCCAGCCTTCAGGATCCTGTTGCGGGCTCCGTCCGTCACCCTCAGAGCACACACCTGCCGAGAGACAGAGAGAGAAAGAGAAGCTTTAGTTTAAGAGTTAGAGAAGCCGCACATCCATGCTACGGGACCACACAGCCTCCTCCATGAAGCTCAGCTCTCCCAGGCCTCATTAACGAGGAATTCAAGTGACACCAGCGTTGGAGTCTGACAGTTCTGAGTGTAATCATCGGCCTGGGAGACGAAGCATTGGCTTAGTCATGTGAGCAGCTGCTGCTCAAGTGGGGTCACTGCGCAAGCACCCCGTCCTGCACACAGGACACCTGGCTGCGTAAAAGAAACCACACACTGCCAGCGACTCCACAGCTACGGGCAGAGGTTTTGCATCACCCAGAATTTTAGGGTTAACAAATTAGATCCTTTATCATATAAATCAAAGAAACTACAAAACGATATCGCAAAAGTCTACCGGAAGCCATACTAGTACAGTAGCATTTCCTGTCAGCTTTCAAAATGCCACACTCTCTAATTTCAGTTTTTCTGTAAAGTACATGGGAAAACTACAAAGCGCTGGCGTGTAATTCAATATGTCTACGTAACATTATTCAGCAGGTTTCATTCATTCGACTGATGCAAAAGGAGTTCATTCTATAGTGTGATGCAAGCCTTTTGGCTACAGCTGTACATTATAACTTGACATTATAAAGCAGGTAGACGCTACAGCCCTGCAGGATTCATAACTACAGTGTGGCGACGCCATCGTGACCGCACAGGAGTGTGAAGCACCGGCTGGTTTTCAGGTAGCGGTATCTCAAGGGTTTGAACTGGCTGGAGCTCCGAAAGGTTTCAAGCCTGCTGGAGGCGCGTCGGCAGGACCTGGTGTTGAGTTTTGGGAAGACTTGCCTTCAGTTTGGGGATGTCCTGGATGCGCACGTCGTCTGTGATCGTCCCCACGATGACAGCGGTCTTGTTTTCACGGCCGGTCAGCTTCATCTTACGAATCTGAGGAATCGACACAGAGAGAAGTCAGGCAGGGTCAGACCAAGCCATTTCAACAGCCTCTACTGTTTCAATAGAGGGCAGCTGCGCATCTAACATCAACCAAACCCAAGTGGCGTCCCAAGATTAGCGAGAAACGGTATTGAAAGAGAAGTCTTAAGTGACAGCATTGTTACAGCATCACAGTGAAGGGGAGCCAACGGCACAGATTGAAATAAACCAAGCCTCAGGAATTCAAGTTACTCAACAACTTATCAGAATCTGACAGGGATAACGATCATCATCGGCTTGCACACACTGCAGCTACTGCAGGTAAACTCAACGGAGATTCAGCATTGGTGTACAAAAGACAATTAATACCAGTAACACCGTGGCGTGTTAAAAGCAATAGAATTAAAAAAAACAACGGGTTAAAATAAAAAACATTTTGGGTCAGTAAGTATTGGAATGCTCTCGATTGCACAAGTTATGAGATCTGTACGCAGTCTGAGATGCAGACGGCTGAAGGCAGGTTCCTAGGCGTGTGGGTGTTGTTACAGATTAAAGACAGAAACCATTCCCACTGCACAGCATTTACATCACACTTCGCTTTTTAAAATGAGCTCGGGTCACGCTGGAGGTTCTAATTAAAAAGGACACACCGACAGGAGTCTTGGTTCAAAGTAAAAGGCGTGAGACTGCTGTGCATGGAGCCTCCTCTCCAATCCTGGGGGGCTGGGGGGGCACTTACCAGGCGGGACAGGGAGAGAGGGGGGCGATTGGTTCGACTCATGAAGAGTCTCTTCAGGACCACCTTGTTGAAGGAAGCATTGGAGCGACGGGCAAGGAACCTGTAGAGCTGAGAGCGGGGAGGGACAGACAGAGACAGGTCAGCACAGAAACCAGCACAACGACACCTTCAATCAGTCACATATCTATCTGTAGACACCTCTCCCAGGCCTCAGGAAATGAAAATCTTCAGCAGCTTATCACATTATGACAGGGATAACGTTCATCACTGGCTTGGGGGTGTTCACACTGTATTTGTGTTGAATTCAAGTTCGCTTCATTCTGTTTTGAGATCTAACAATCACTTCAGCACAGTACAGACCCCGGTCCAAACGCATCACAATGCAGAGCGAGACTGCAGTTGCTCCTACCTTGACCAGGAGCCTCAGGTAGATGTCCTGGCTCTTCGGTTCTTTCCTGTGGACCTTGCGGTCTTTGTTGTGTCTGATATCCACTCCCTGAGAAAATAAGAGAGTTAGGAATCAGGCACTGTTTACACCAGCTCAAAATGTAACCCACAGCCTTAAAAGCATCGACACAGCAGAAAGATAAAACCAACACTTACATTAAAAAAAAAAAAAATTAAAAAAAGCATCATAAACACACAAGAGACCTGGACTACATTTAAAATGGTTTGTCCAAGTCCTGGTTGTTACACCTTTAGACTTCTTAAACATCTAAACCCATAACGTTTTAATGCTCCCAGGCCTCATTAACGAGGAATTCAAGTGACAACAGCGTTGGAGTCTGACACTATGGAGTCTAATCATCGGACTGGGAGACAAACTGGACGGGCAACAGGGGGTTTACAAAGCTTGCTTTCAAACTGTTTAGCTGCACATCTGCACAGCCCAGTTAACGGTACGATTTGTATTGTAAAAAGCATATTAGTAGTGTGCAAAAGATGCAGGTCACACAAGACTGACCAAGACATTCTACAACGCATGCAAACGAAGAGAGTCCGTGATATTTAAAGTGAACCCTGACCGTGAACCACACTCAACTCCACATGTCCACAAATCCGCTCACAGATTACGCTTTTGATTGCTGTATCAGCTCATGCAGCGGACTGAAATGGCCTCCAGAATTAACTCTTCCTGCAATAAAATATTAACCAAAAACATTGCTTCTCGCACTGTAACGCAGTGTATAAAACTTCAATATTATAACGCGTTGCTCCACGTATTTATCATTGTCGAAGGTGCAATACCGTTTCTTAAACATTACTACACACTGTACCCACACAGCGCTAGATGCAATGCTGTTGAACTGAATGCAATAAACAAGCCCGCATGATGTAAACGGGAATCATTCCTCGGTGTCTCACCTGCGGTACACGGCAATGTGGATTTCAAGGCCAACACGTGTACAACTATCCCGAAATTTAAAACGTGAACGCGTGCTGTATTTGCAAGACTGCATTTGCGAAAGCGTGTTTATAAAGCAATCCAGCGAAACGGACAATGCAATTGCAATACAAATAAAATACAAAAACAAGCATAACCAGGCCTAAACACCACGGCGATGAAAGTCCTTGTGCTGCTGCTATAAGAAACACTAATGAAACCGATTCATCGACAAGAAGCGTGTTTTAAACACAAAATCTTACAAACCTGACAAACTACAACACCACGCTTTGTATAAGTGAGTCTTCATGGTCCGGGCCGTGGCGCTCACTTCAAAACACTCAGAAACAAGCGGGACCAAGACTTCAACAACAACAATAGTTTATTTTTTATTATTGTTATTTTGAATATATTCAACATAAACACCATATTGGAGAAAATCCACCATTTCATCCCGTTCCTGTTCATTTTCAAGACGGTTGAGAAAACTTATTTTACCCAAAGCAAGACGAACGGCCTGGATTTTAAAGCTTTGCTTTCCCCGGTAATTTATAAACACAGGCGGCTAATTGTGGTCTGGAAGGAAAGCCGAGGTTATAAGTTCTCGTTATCAGCGGTTCTTGGGGACTGGGAAGCCCGGTGAAGGCGGATGAAAGTGGATTTTCTCGGATTGGTAACAAAGACAGAGAGCTCAGTAATCGTACCCACCATCTTGGAGTCCGGGCGGAAAGGAAAGAAGCTGCGCTTGCTCTCGCGATATCTCTCTGGCTAGAGGGGGAAATGCAGTGCAGAACACGTGACGGCGAATACACTTCTGATTGGACAATCGGGAAGCCATGTTGGTGAAGGAGATTTCCCACTGAAATTAACCGAGTGAAGCCACAGCCTCGCCATGTTAGGTAAGAAAAAGTCTTTTGTCAATAATTAAAGTTTCTTTATTTTCGAATTAAAAATCCATATCTGTTTATCGTGTTGAGAGGGCTAACATTTAGACTCATGTTAATAAGTAAACCATTGTGGCGGATCCCTAATGCTTACCTTATCATCACTGTTTTGTGAATAAAGTTTATGTGTACATATAACGTCAATACTACTTCAGTTAAAGATAAGAACGGCGTTAGGCAATAACATGTTGATTTTAGTTTTATTTTTTTTTATTACAACAGTATCATTTACATATACGAACTGGACCACATATTGAGCTACAGTCTGCATCACACCCGGAGAGCTAATACTGCACTAGAATGAACACGTGTAATTCACCCCAAAGACAAATACATGATATCACATTCCCAGAGCCGGACACAGCCAGACTTACACCTTTACACTGCAGGTGCAATTAGCAATGCTCTCGGTGTTTGCTGTGTTTAGGGTCTGGTGTACACTGTGCTGCAATGCTCTCGGTGTTTGCTGCGTTTAGGGTCTGGTGTACACTGTGCTGCAATGCTCTCGGTGTTTGCTGTGTTTAGGGTCTGGTGTACACTGTGCTGCAATGCTCTTGGTGTTTGCTGTGTTTAGGGTCTGGTGTACACTGTGCTGCAATGCTCTCGGTGTTTGCTGTGTTTAGGGTCTGGTGTACACTGTGCTGCAATGCTCTTGGTGTTTGCTGTGTTTAGGGTCTGGTGTACACTGTGCTGCAATGCTCTCGGTGTTTGCTGTGTTTAGGGTCTGGTGTACACTGTGCTGCAATGCTCTCGGTGTTTGCTGTGTTTAGGGTCTGGTGTACACTGTGCTGCAATGCTCTCGGTGTTTGCTGCGTTTAGGGTCTGGTGTACACTGTGCTGCAATGCTCTCGGTGTTTGCTGTGTTTAGGGTCTGGTGTACACTGTGCTGCAATGCTCTCGGTGTTTGCTGTGTTTAGGGTCTGGTGTACACTGTGCTGCAATGCTCTCGGTGTTTGCTGTGTTTAGGGTCTGGTGTACACTGTGCTGCAATGCTCTCGGTGTTTGCTGTGTTTAGGGTCTGGTGTACACTGTGCTGCAATGCTCTCGGTGTTTGCTGTGTTTAGGGTCTGGTGTACACTGTGCTGCAATGCTCTCGGTGTTTGCTGTGTTTAGGGTCTGGTGTACACTGTGCTGCAATGCTCTCGGTGTTTGCTGTGTTTAGGGTCTGGTGTACACTGTGCTGCAATGCTCTCGGTGTTTGCTGTGTTTAGGGTCTGGTGTACACTGTGCTGCAATGCTCTCGGTGTTTGCTGTGTTTAGGGTCTGGTGTACACTGTGCTGCAATGCTCTCGGTGTTTGCTGTGTTTAGGGTCTGGTGTACACTGTGCTGCAATGCTCTCGGTGTTTGCTGTGTTTCATTTTTCCAGCTTGGCCCTGTCGCCCCTGGCAGGGCTGATACAGTTCGATATGGACCGGAGTAAGGCCTGCAGGCCTCGGTCTGTATCGTGCTGCCTGAGACAGCACAGGAAAGCGGTCCATACGAAGGCACAGCCTCCGATGAAGGCGGTCCGTACGACAGGGGGAACGAGGGAGAAGTTCACTGCCTGAAAGAGAAAGAGAAAGGAAGGGATTCCCTTTCTGATAATGCAGTAAACATCAGAGGGTACCCCCTTTCTGATAATGCAGGAGAATGCAGTAAACATCAGGATGGGGTACCCCCTTTCTGATAATGCAGGAGAATGCAGTAAACATCAGAGGGTACCCCCTTTCTGATAATGCAGGAGAATGCAGTAAAAATCAGAGAGAGGGTACCCCCTTTCTGATAATGCAGGACAATGCAGTAATCAGAGAGAGGTACCCCCTTTCTGATAATGCAGGAGAATGCAGTAAACATCATATTGGAATGTTTCAGTAGGAAGTTAATTGTAAGACACTGCAGTTTCGAAGGACTGTACTTTCTGGTGTAATACCCAGCATGATCCACAAGAGGGAAGCAGAGATACAGAATGGTCAATGAGAGACATGGAGGTTCCATACTGTACCTGCACGGCTGACCAGTACACAAGCCCAGTCTGGAAAGAAGAACACAAGTGAAATACTGGTTATTCCGCTGGCATTACCAACATGAGTCCTGTATATATATATATATATATACAGCTACAGACAAAAGTGTTGGATCATCTTTTAGAATGAACTCATTTTGCTTTGTAAAGTCGAATGAACCCTGCTTGAATAATGTTACGTTGACTTATTGAATTGCACACCAGCGCTTTGTAGCTTTCCCACATAGTTTTCCCACATTCCAAAAAACTGACAACAATTGAACAATGTGCCATTTCGAAATCTAACATGAAATACTACTGTACTACTACTATGGCTTCCGGTAGACTCTTGCAATATCATTTCATCTGTATTACCTGGTAGGACGGCCAGAATTTATTTCTCAGATCCTCAAAAACATCCTCCTTTCTGTCCAGAACACTCAAACCTACAAAGAAAACAAATATATAATTCCATTTAGTTTCCCAAAGGAGTTCCTGCAAAGCAGACAGCGCCACCCGTGCATGTGGCTAAGTGGTGTAACTGCAGTTTGTTTCTGTGATATTAATTGAGCTCACAGATGGTTTTCTTTGTATAAAGAAATACCATGCATTGTAAAGCAAGACACATGCCTACCTATATCGCATTGTCTATTGACTTTAGAGGAGGCTAGTCGTGTTACTCTTACCAGTATAAAAGGCAGTGATATTCTCACCAGTATAAAACACAGTGATATTCTTACCAGTATAAAACACAGTGATATTCTTACCAGTATAAAACACAGTGATATTCTTACCAGTATAAAACACAGTGATATTCTTACCAGTATAAAACGCAGTGATATTCTCACCAGTATAAAACGCAGTGATATTCTCACCAGTATAAAACGCAGTGATATTCTTACCAGTATAAAACGCAGTGATATTCTTACCAGTATAAAACACAGTGATATTCTTACCAGTATAAAACACAGTGATATTCTTACCAGTATAAAACACAGTGATATTCTTACCAGTATAAAACGCAGTGATATTCTCACCAGTATAAAACACAGTGATATTCTTACCAGTATAAAAGGCAGTGATGGTTGCTGGAGCCGCCACCAGTTGATCAACAACCACTTTTTTCCCGACGTTTCTAGCTCCTCCCCCTGGAAACCCCCTCTCCAAAGCTCTCAACCAATAGAAATTGAAGTTGGCATGGAAGCAGAATCCAATCAAAGCCACTTTGGCTGTTTGGGAGAAGTCCACCCTTGACCACAGCGCTTCCTGTCCAGCGACCACGCCCTTCGAAAGAGGCTCTGCCTCCCCCTGGGGTCCCGCCTCCTTGTCTCCCAGCATGCACTGCTGGAGCAGGTCCGCCCCGGCGAATAGGGTGCTGTACGCCGCTACGTTCGTAGCCCAGGGGTGGGTCTGGAATACGTATCGCAGTCTGTACATTATCTGTGCAATATGGACTGGGGAGCAGCAAAGCAGGATGTATTCACTGGAGACCGGCAGCTACTGTGAGCAAAAACAAAAAGGAAGATAAGAAAATTCACGAGCGAGAGGAGGCCGTTCAGCCGGCAGAGCTCCTCCGGTTCAGAGCAGCTCATTGATCTCAGAAGTTTATCAAGCCGGGTCTTAAAGGATCCCAGTGATTCTGCCCCTATAGCTGTATGTGTTGCTGCCCTTTTACAATCACAGAGACAAGGACCAGGTTGCAACACACTCGACTTGCACACGTCCGCACTGTTCTATTTACTTTTCTCTTTTCCAAAGCTGCGTTCTCTCTCAGTTTGACTCACCGAGCAGGCGACTGCACTTCTTGGAAACGGAATTTGCTGTTTTCAAAATTTCTCTCTTCTGCACAATCACAGAGTCACACACACCAGGCTCCTCTCTTCTGCACAATCACAGAGTCACACACACCAGGCTCCTCTCTTCTGCACAATCACAGAGTCACACACACCAGGCTCCTCTGTTCTGCACAATCACAGAGTCACACACACCAGGCTCCTCTCTTCTGCACAATCACAGAGTCACACACACCAGGCTCCTCTGTTCTGCACAATCACAGAGTCACACACACCAGGCTCCTCTCTTCTGCACAATCACAGAGTCACACACACCAGGCTCCTCTCTTCTGCACAATCACAGAGTCACACACACCAGGCTCCTCTCTTCTGCACAATCACAGAGTCACACACCAGGCTGTAACACGCTGAGGTAACTTTTATTGAACCAACACAAAGTCTGTAACCCGACTCCGGAAGTATATCACAAGCCTGTAAATTTAACCCTTCACAGGGCATGTGTTTGGTCTCTCATTCACCACACAGATATTGACCAACACGAAACTAAAAGATAAACCAGTCAAAGCAATTGCTTTCCATACCTTTGCAGTGAGTTGAGGTTCAATGCAACCTTCTGGTCTGGCTCCAAAAAAGGGGGGAATAAGAGCCCCCATTGCTACCTCCTTGACAGCAGCTGTTGCGTGTGCTAAATATACCACAGGTCACATTACACGAGCCAGCTCAGCATACAGACTGACTATCAGGAAGCAGAGCACACCCTCAGAACCTGGAGCTGCAGTTAAACACACCCTCAGAACCTGGAGCTGCAGTTAAACACACCCTCAGAACCTGGAGCTGCAGTTAAACACACCCTCAGAACCTGGAGCTGCAGTTAAACACACCCTCAGAACCTGGAGCTGCAGTTAAACACACCCTCAGAACCTGGGGCTGCAGTTAAACACAGATGATGGATAGCTGATCTATTTATCCCACTGCGAGGACATGTGGTAACGATATCCATTGGACTGGTTAATCACAGCGTCGGAAACAGGAGATATATGTAGATCCCTGTCTGCCTGCCTGTCTGCCTGCCTGTCTGCCTGTCTGTCTGCCTGTCTGTCTGTCTGTCTGTCTGTCTGTCCAGATATCCAGAGAATAGGTACTCCAATTGTGAGGGAATTTATTGGACTGGTAAATCATATTAAAAATAACACACATGACAGCACCTGTAGAACTCCTCTGTTTCTCCCCTGGGACACTTTCACCCTTCCTTAAATATGCTTTACTTACTCTTATCTGCCCCCTATTTTACTGCATTTAATCCTGTACTGTAATCTGCCAAGTGTTTAAACTGTAGTATTTGGTATTTAATCATATCTTGATGTAACTATCACTGTCACTTTTATCTGCTGTATTATTGAATTGTATTTTGTCACACTTGTACTTGCTTGAACTAGTCATTGTATTTATCTTGCTCTTATTGTATTATTACTTGTACTGTAACACTTGAAATGTATTTGCTTATGATTGTAAGTCGCCCTGGATAAGGGCGTCTGCTAAGAAATATAATAATAATAATAATAATAATAATAATGGTAAACTGTGGTAAAAGCAAAGTATATGCATGGGGATAAAACAGCAAAATGACCATGATAAGCTTTTATAAGGGACCGTGGGGTGCAGCCTTGGCATAAAGATCCCTATATGAGAGTGATGTATAGCGCTGTATTGCATTAGCAGTGTACAGCCGTGGCAATGGCTTTGATTCGCTGTAAAGTTGTGCAGTAGTTTGAACTTGGCTGGAGTGAAGTTGTAATTCAGTGTGATACCAGTGATGACCACAAGGTGGTGCCAAAGCACCATAAACTACAGGTCAAGTTGTTTTTCAAGCGCCTGAACGGGCCGTCGAGTTGTATAGTTAATTTATGAGTTTATTATCGCTGTTAACCCAGGGATCGGCTGTATTCCAGGAACCCCCGATACACGTTTCTACAGCTCATCAGCTGAAATCAACACATTAACAAACTGATTTTGTCAATCTTCCAGAAAACCGCTTGTTCTAAAGGTCGTATTACGGACGGGGGGGGGCAACACAAACATATAAACAGATTGAACTTTGACCGGGCAGCCTGCACAGGGCTGTGGTGTATCAGGCGATGTTTCACAGTGAACTCGTATTACCTGGTATACCAGGAGATGCGTGCTTGGACCTGTCTGTGTTGTTTAGAGGCGTGTCTAACTGCCATTGTGACCCGTCAAGGGGCGTGGTCTGTGCGAGGAGGCAAAGCGCTCTGATGAGAACCTGGACAATCCTGAAGGAAACAAACACCCAGGACACACCTTGCAGTGAAAAGCAAACACGGTTGTGAGGTCTTTAGAACTCAGTTCTTTCTTTCTTTCTTTCTTTCTTTCTTTCTTTCTTTCTTTCTTTCTTTCTTTCTTTCTGATAAACTAGAGCTCACGCAAGTACACAGTAGCCTAAACAAATAGCAAAGGATTTATTTTAGGAGGCTGTGTGGTCCAGTGGTTAAAGAAAAGGGCTTGTAACCAGGAGGTCCCCGGTTCAAATCCCACCTCAGCCACTGACTCACTGTGTGACCCTGAGCAAGTCACTTCACCTCCTTGTGCTCCGTCTTTCGGGTGAGACGTAGTTGTAAGTGACTCTGCAGCTGATGCATAGTTCACACACCCTAGTCTCTGTAAGTCGCCTTGGATAAAGGCGTCTGCTAAATAAACACATCATAATAAACAAATATTTTCAGTGTTAAACTGGGCCGGTTGTTGCCGTGCCCCCGGATTTTAAAAAGAGCCTGGAATGCGAGGTGACGTCATGCTCATGACCCAGGGTGTAATATTAGCTACGGCCACTGGGCGGTGTCGTGTCGCTTAGGAATTTATACCACTATCAGGGGCGTTCTCAGCAAAAACAGGACAAAAAAATAAAAAAAAAAGTCTTAATTTGACGCCCGAAAATCACATGTTGCAGGCTAATCCGCTGGCCTCTGTCCTGGCTTTCTTCCGCGGAGGTCAGGGCTCTAGTCTCGAAGGGATCAGTTATATGATTTACCAGCCTCTTCTGTCTTTCAAGAGTCTCGGTTTAAATACAGACTGCTCAGGAACACAAGCACACCGAGCTCGTTATCTGAACGTGAATGTGTGCCGTGGATATATCAATATAAATCAAACAAGCAATGCCACACACACACACAATGAGAGAGAGACACCCCTTCTATAGAAGCAGACAGACCGCTATTGGGAACGACAGAGAGACAGGGATGTCGGATGTAGTTCTGCACGGGCAGTTAGATAACAGACGGTCTATTCTGGTCGCTCTTCTATTTCTCTGATGCACCTGTGCGTTGAATCCATTGGTCCATCGCAACGCCAATACGCCGCGTCCATGACGCATCATGGTCAATCACATTTCTTCCCGATAAGTCAAATTGCAGATCAATCTGAAGCCTGGTTCGCCCTTGGTCCCGCACAACGCCGCTCAGAATCCCAGACGACAAGAAGGCGGCGTTTCAAAGCACTGACTCGGGGGAGTGGGCGGGGAGTGCAGGGGGACGCCGTGCGTTGATTGGACCTCTCTGTGATTTGGGTGGGTGTAGCGGGCTGACGGCAATACCTGATTGGTTGAGGGGTCTGGAAAGTGGGCAGGGCTGCGGGTCCTGGAAACCAAAGCAGTTTTCTGTGTCTCTGTAATAAAAGAACCGCAGCCTATATAGATTACAGAGCGAGACTCAGCGCATACCGCAACAAAACGTCGGGAAAACAACCTGAAAGGCATTAAGAAACGATTTCGACGCTTTCAAAGGGAGAAATAGCGCCGCGTCAGACGGGTAAGCAACGCGTTGGAAGCTCAGGCGCTTGTTTTTGGTCTTTTTTGTACATATTGCAGAGAGCTTTCTTAGGGAAAATACGCATTTAGGATATGCTGCCCCGCACTTACACAATGCGCTATACTTGTACAATATTGTCCTTTTGGCGTAGGCGTAGAACACGATATTCCGCAATAACACGGTCGTTATTTAAACCCTGTTTTAACGTCTAAAAGCTTTTGGTTGATATGCAAATGCTGTGGGTTGACTGTATTATGACAGATGAATGTGCGTTTTACCCTACAGGAGTCTGTAATGCAGCGCAGCACACCCTCCTCGCCCTTATTGGATTTGTCATAGAAAATAGTGTTTTATGACAATTTCAATAACGCTACGATGGCATTTCTCATGCGTTTCCCAGGGTAAAAAACAGCGTGTTTGGTTCTTATGGTATGTTATCCGGCTCTTTTTATGAGACGGGGAAACGCGTTATAGCATCGTTACTGTATTTACAGTATAGTACTGCATTCACATGCTAAGAAAACCCAAACATCTTGTAATTAAACATGTTTTAAAACCGCGTCTAAGCACGAGTTTGTTTTCATGCTCGGCTTGGTTTATTTATTTATTTTAAATACAGTATTATAGCAAAGGCATATTCTAACATGAAACTATGCGTTGGTTATTAATGTAAAATGTATTGTAGTATTTTATCCCCTGGATGTGTTTCTACATGTAGAATAGTTTTTATAAAGAAACCTAACGTTTAGATTTCTCGTCTATTTTCAAGGGTAAACCGGAGCTGTGATGCTTGTGTCTGCTGCAAACCCTGCTGTCGCTGCATTTATTATTATTATTATTATTATTATTATTATTATTATTATTATTATTATTATTTATTTCTTAGCAGACGCCCTTATTAACACGCGAGACGCCCATTTCATGCCGTATTCGTGTATTTTGAACAGAGAAATCATTTTTAGTAATAACTGGGCCTTGTAATGTCGCCAGGTATTAACAGCTTCAATTGCAGTCTAGGGTTTGTGTTCTGTACTGTACTGTACAGCAAAGCCGTGTATCACCATTCACACGCATACGCATGTCTGTAGAAGTAATGGCACGTATCTGCAGTGATGTATTTATTGTCAGTGGTGAGCGACACGGTAGATTTGTCGTTGAACACGTCGCGGTTGTGTTCCAGCATTAGATTCTCGCTCTTCTTTTCACGCATCTTTCCCTTCTTTTCCACGCAGCACCATCTTGCGCGTCCCGCCTGTAAGAATGGAACCCCCTGGTTTTGTGTGGAATGGAAACCACGTGCTCGTGTCTCAGAGTTCTGATTTCCATGGTTACCTGCTTTGTCGGCGTTCTGACAGGAGGGTTCACTTCCCTGCAGCCCGTTAATAAGCGCGTTGGATAAATTCACGCAGTACGTCCACGCTGGATGCTGCATTGTATTTGCGACGCATTCTATAAGCTCGTATGCAGTGTATTCCAGTGATGTGGGCAGGCAGGCAGGCTGCAGTTTGTCACGGTGTGGTTGATTTTGTATGCGTTTCTTCACTCTAAATCCCATTAAAACCGCAGAGCACTCCCCGTTCTCGAGTGTATCGAAGTATGAATCGAACACACCTTTTTTCTTTTTTTAAAGCACGAATATTTTACTGCATAATTCTGTTTGTCAGACAGAGGCAGAATCTCCCTTAATAAATGAAACATAACAGCGCGGGGCCTTTTTATTTTGAATGCTAATATTGGCTGCTGGACAGAGGAATGTGAACAGACCCTCTCTGTCTCTGCGCGGGTGTGAATCAGGTTGGATTTTAACACGGCACACCTGTCATACACGCTCTGCTGTTGCAGATTTTGGCTCAGGTGTCCTCTCTCTCTCTCTCTCTCTCTCTCTCTCTCTCTCTCTCTCTCTCTCTCTCTAGAGGTGTGTCAGTAAGGCAGGGCTGACAGATATCATCACAAACTCCCTCCGTGTTTGAACCGTCACACCCCTCTCTCTCTCTCTCTCTCTCTCTCTCTCTCTCGGGTGCAGGTGGAGTGGGAGAACGAGTTTGCTGTGTATGATCTCACTCTATCGGTCAGGTTGTGGGTTGTTAGGAATGCGGTGACGCTGTTGATGACACAAGACTTGCTGAGAGTTATCGGTTCAGAGCAGCAGTGTGTGTTATAATGAGCTTCTCACAGACAGTGGAAACGAACGACTTCAGTGGAAGTCGCGGTTTATTTGTCAATTAAAAATCGGCTTCGAATGAGAGTTCGAGCCATCGCATCAATGATCCTGTCTCCAAAATCTCTATTCCAGTTCCTTCCAAGGGAATTGGATTGGATTGGGAATGGGATTGGATTGGGAATGGGATTGGGAATGGGAATTGATTTAAAAAAGGAATTGGAATTGAGCCCCGACCCTGAAGGTGAGCGATCGGTCTTTTTGAACGAAGTCCGATTCTCTTTCATATCACGGCTGCCAAACACAAAACTCCATTGGAAATGATTTTGACGCTGTAGAGGAGCCCCCTGTCTGTGATAGAGAAACGCTTCTGTTGTTCTCTGTGTAGAGCAGTGGTTTGAATGGGGCTCTGACTGGCAGTCACGTGACACGCCCTCCAGATGACAAGCACCCCTGGCCCTACCCTGTCAATCTGCGTCAATCTCCCCAGCTTTAACAGCTACTGAATTCAGGTCTGTGCTGATATTGCCAAGCATGCAGAGAAATATGAGGTCGGGCCACAAGCTTCTTCAGACACGCCTTTGTTCTTAGAAAATATCTGGCTTGGTATTCTCTCTCTCTCTCTCTCTCTCTGTCTTTTTTTTTTTGACATTGACAGGGTAAAGAGTGTGATCCTCAAATGATTATTGCCAAGCATGTAGAGAAATATGTGGTCGGGCCACGAGTTTCTTCAGACACGCCTTTCAGTTTGAAAGTGGTGTCGCAATTCTTTGAAAATATCTGGTTTGGTATTCTCTCTCTCTGTTACAACGACAAGGTAAAACAGTGACATGATGATGTATTTGGGGTGCAGCGAGGTGGAGAGGAGAGGAGAGGAGAGGAGAGGAGAGGAGAGGAGAGGGTGGCGCTGCAGTTATGGTGACTCCAGCTGCTTGAATCTCAAACACAATGCAATGTTGATTTCACCCCCCGATTTGATAACATTTTTTTTTTCTCTTCCCCTTGCAGTACCATGGCCCGGCCTGTGGGTGGCAGTGTGAGCGATGCAGAGCGCTATCTCTATACGGGCTCCTCAGGGTCCAGCCAGGGCTCTTCAGCCTCCAGCCAGGCGGACTGGGCGGCCCGCCGGCTGGTGTGGGTCCCTTCAGAGAAGCAAGGGTTCGAGGTGAGCCGCAGGGACTGTTTCTCTGACCAGTCTACTGTCCAGTAATGTCTCGTGACAGTGAGTACAGTACAGCCAGAACAGCTGCTAGCATTGACCTGGACTTTATAACATAGTCTGCTGGTGATGATGAACACAGAGCAGCCAGAACAGCTGCTAGCATTGACCTGGGCTTTATAGCATAGTCTGCTGGTGATGATGAACACAGAGCAGCCAGAACAGCTGCTAGCATTGACCTGTTATCATGTCTAGTAGTGTGATCGAGTCTCAGTGTGATCGAGTCTCAGTGTGATCGAGTCTCAGTGTAAGCAGCGTGTGTCCCTGTCTCTTCTCTCAGGCCGCTAGCGTGCGCGCTGAGCGGGGGGAGGAGGTGGAGGTGGAGCTGGCGGACAGCGGCCGGAAGGTCACTCTGTCCAAGGAGGAGGTCCAGCGCATGAACCCGCCCCGCTTCAGTAAGGTGGAGGACATGGCGGAGCTGACCTGCCTGAACGAGGCGTCCGTCCTGCACAACCTCAAAGAGAGGTACTACTCCGGGCTCATTTATGTGAGTATGCGCACCCGCACGCGGGGATACGGGCTTCAAGTGGCTGTAAAGATTTCCAAGGCTACATGTTTGACAGCTGACTCCTCTCTCTCTCTCTCTCTCTCTCTCTCTCTCTCTCTCTCTCTCACACACACACATTTTGACTTCAAAGTCATGATACACAGCTATGGCAAAAAATTTTGCATCACCCTATAGAATGAACTAAGTTTGCTTCATAAAGTCGAATGAAAGCTGCTAAATAATGTTCTCTTGTTAACATATTGAATTACACACTGCTTTGTAGTTTTTCATATACTTAACAAAAAAATAACTTCAAAATGGAAACATGTTGTCAGTTTGTTGTAAAGTATATGGGGAAAACTAATTCAATATGTTAACAAGTGAACATTATTCAGCAGCTTTCATTGGACTTCATGAAGTAAGATTATTTAACTCTATAGGGTGGTGATGCAGAACGTACAGCCAGAGCTGTCGTCTACACAGACTGAGTGATCTCAGCTGGAAGACGGTGATCCTGAGCTGTGGCTTGTAATAGACAGTGTTTGTGTGAGTCTGTGTCTCTAACGCTGACGTCACTGCAGTGTGTCGTCTTGGTGCTGAACCTTTGCACAGTGCAGCGCTCTCTTGATTACACACAGCAATCCTTTACTGTTCTCAAGGCAGCAGCTCTCTCAGGAATCAGAGTTCAAACTGATTGTGATCATTGAAAGCAGCTCCCGTGTTTAAAGGGGTGTGAACGAGGCCGTTGAAGAGAGTGCGTCCTCACGATCACTAACGCGCCCTCGTTTTCATTTTGTTAATGTGCGGTTTGCTTTCCCCTCTGTGAAGCCAGGTTACCACACACTATGGGTGTTAAAATGGTCTGAAAAAAAAAAAAAACACAAGTCGATCTCCTATAAGAGACAGGAAAAGGGGGTCAGCTGCACAGGTAATGGTACAAGGCTACAGTCTTCTCAGTAATATCACTTAACCTGTCCGGTTTACCCCATTCCCCTGTATCTGATGGTACAAGGCTACTGTCTTCTCAGTAATCTCACTCACAGTAACCAGTCCAGTTTCTTCCTCTTTCCCTGTCTGACTGTGTCTCCCCCTGTCCCCTGTCCTGCAGACTTACTCGGGTCTGTTCTGCGTTGTCATCAACCCGTACAAGAACCTGCCCATCTACACGGAGCCCATCGTGGAGATGTACCGAGGGAAGAAGAGGCACGAGATGCCTCCGCACATCTACGCCATCTCTGAGGCTGCTTACCGCAGCATGCTGCAAGGTACATACTGTCAGCCTGTCTGCCTGCCTGTCTGTCTGTGTGTCTGCCTCTCTGTGTGTGTGTCTGCCTCTCTCTGTGTCTGTCTACCTGTCTGTGTGTCTGCTGCTCTGTGTGTCTGTCTGCCTGTTTGTGTGTCTGCCTCTTTGTGTGTCTGCTTGTCGGTCTGTGTGTCTGTCTACCTGTCTGCCTGCCTGCCTGTCTGTCTGTGTATCTGTCTGTCAGCCTGTGTGTCTGTCTACCTGCCTGCCCGCCTCTCTCTGTCTGTCTGTGGGTCTGCTTGCTCTATGATTAAAACAGTTTGACACTATGATGAAGGGCGGCTAGTATTCACAAATCTATTTGTCTCTGCGTTCCTTGTAAGGCAGGGTAGCTTGTGGTCTATTGTACGAATAACATGAATAATGGTTTAACAATTTCAAAACCTGAGTCGTCGTTGTCACGCCTGGTAACTGCGTGAAGGAATGCCTCATTCTAATATTAAGAGACGGGGCAGGGTGTGTAACTGTCAGTGTTTTAATGAGCCTCTTTGTACCTTGAGGAATGAGGAGCGATTGAGTGTGACAGTGCGGGAGTGTTCAGTATTTTATTAAAGGCACGCCCGACTCATTCCACCAGCGCTTAGACGCCTGTTTGTGTGTGTTTGAGATGACGTACCTGATAGTCCAGTGAGCAGGGTGTGGGGTACAATGGGAAACCAATGCCCCACCCCAGCATGCTCTGCGTTTATTCAGCTCTCCTGTCGTTCCTTGGAGGGGAGTGTCTGAAGCGTGGGTGACACCTTGTGGTCAAACGAGGCATTGCGTCTGAATCTCTCTACTAGATATTGAAACTGACGGACGGACAGCAGGGGACACAGCAAAGTCAACACTGAGGGGGTTTGGATCGCTTTAAATACATAAAAAACATTTTTTTTTTCTCTTTCTTTTTCTTTTCTCATTTTAGACAGAGAAGATCAAGCCATCCTTTGCACGTAAGTATAGTGGACTTGCAACCCTCTTGATTAGCCTTCGTGTGTGTCGAAGCTCAGGTGTGTCCTGTTAAACTCCTCGTAAAACCAGGAATGGATCAAACTGCTGTGCCACGGGAGCCTTCTTCCCACTCCTGTGAACTAACCCGTGTTTCTGTGTTCCTGTCGGTCCCAGGGGCGAGTCTGGAGCCGGGAAAACGGAGAACACCAAGAAGGTGATTCAGTATCTCGCACACGTGGCTTCATCTCACAAGAGCGCAAGCGCAGGGCCAGCGCACAGCCAGGTACTGTAGCATATAGTCAGCTCCAATGATCTGAATGAATCAGCCATGCAGCCTGGAATTCCCTGTCTGTCTGTCTGTCTGTCTGTCTGTCTGTCTGTCTGTCTGTCTGTCTGTCTGTCTCTTATTTTATCCTCCTCTTTTTCTCTTTTTTAATTTTTCTCTTGTCTGGATTAGCTGGAACCTCCCAGACCAACCAGCCAACAGGCAAGTACTGTGTGTCACTGTGTGTGTCACTGTGTGTGTGTGTGTGTGTGTGTGTGTGTGTGTGTGTGTGTGTGTCTGTCACTGTGTGTGTCACTGTGTGTGTGTGTGTGTGTGTGTCACTGTGTGTGTGTGTGTCACTGTGTGTGTGTGTGTGTGTGTGTGTGTGTGTGTGTGTGTGTGCTTTGGAGTCTAGTCTGTCGTGTTCACTTTATATCCTTTCCTGTGTTGTTCCCAGCCTGGAAGTTTGCTCTACTTGTTTGATGTAAAAACAGAGTCACGATCAGACTGGCGATTGTGTCTCTGTCTGTTTCCAATGTGTTTTGCAGTGTGGAGTCGGTGACTCTGTTCCGATGTGACTCTGTTCCGACGTGTCTCTGTTCCGACGTGTCTCTGTTCCGACGTGTCTCTGTTCCGACGTGTCTCTGTTCCGACGTGTCTCTGTTCCGATGTGTCTCTGTTCCGATGTGACTCTGTTCCGATGTGTCTCTGTTCCGATGTGTCTCTGTTCCGACGTGTCTCTGTTCCGACGTGTCTCTGTTCCGACGTGACTCTGTTCCGACGTGTCTCTGTTCCGACGTGTCTCTGTTCCGACGTGTCTCTGTTCCGACGTGTCTCTGTTCGGCGTGACTCTGTTCGGCGTGACTCTGTTCCGACGTGACTCTGTTCCGACGTGTCTCTGTTCCGACGTGTCTCTGTTCCGACGTGTCTCTGTTCCGACGTGTCTCTGTTCCGACGTGACTCTGTTCCGACGTGTCTCTGTTCCGACGTGTCTCTGTTCCGACGTGTCTCTGTTCCGACGTGTCTCTGTTCCGACGTGTCTCTGTTCCGACGTGTCTCTGTTCCGACGTGTCTCTGTTCCGACGTGACTCTGTTCCGACGTGTCTCTGTTCCGACGTGTCTCTGTTCCGACGTGTCTCTGTTCCGACGTGACTCTGTTCCGACGTGTCTCTGTTCCGACGTGTCTCTGTTCCGACGTGTCTCTGTTCCGATGTGTCTCTGTTCCGATGTGACTCTGTTCCGACGTGTCTCTGTTCCGACATGACTCTGTTCCGACGTGTTTCTGTCTGTTTCCAATGTGTCGTGTTGTTCTTGTTTTTGTCCCCGCATGTGTGTCTCTCGCCCCTCTGGTCATCGCTCCTCACGTTCAGAACACCACCGTGTTGTATGTGAGTATCCATCCATCTACTGGGAGCTTTGTTTGTTTGTTTGTTTGTTTGTTTGTTTGTTTGTTTGTTTGTTTGTTTGTTTGTTGTTTGTCAGTGCCGTGGTGTTTGCTCTTTAATTCAGAACAGCTTTTTGTAAATAATAATACAAAAAATAAACTTGGGTAGTGTGATGCGTTTGTGTTCTTCTCCTGTAGGGGGAGCTGGAGAGGCAGCTCTTGCAGGCCAATGATGTATTTATATTCTTCTCCTGTAGGGGGAGCTGGAGAGGCAGCTCTTGCAGGCCAATCCCATCCTGGAGTCTTTTGGAAACGCCAAGACCGTGAAGAACGACAACTCGTCCCGATTTGTAAGGGAGCAGCTTTGATCTGTCTTTGTACAGAGAAAACTACAGCGTTAACTGCATGTCTCAGCTGTGCATTCAACACAGCGAAAACTACAGAGTTAACTGCATGTCTCAGCTGGGCATTCAACACAGCGAAAACTACAGAGTTAACTGCATGTCTCAGCTGTGCATTCAACACAGCGAAAACTACAGAGTTAACTGCATGTCTCAGCTGTGCATTCAACACAGCGAAAACTACAGAGTTAACTGCATGTCTCAGCTGGGCATTCAACACAGCGAAAACTACAGAGTTAACTGCATGTCTCAGCTGTGCATTCAACACAGCGAAAACTACAGAGTTAACTGCATGTCTCAGCTGTGCATTCAACACAGCGAAAACTACAGAGTTAACTGCATGTCTCAGCTGTGCATTCAACACAGCGAAAACTACAGAGTTAACTGCATGTCTCAGCTGTGCATTCAACACAGCGAAAACTACAGAGTTAACTGCATGTCTCAGCTGTGCATTCAACACAGCGAAAACTACAGAGTTAACTGCATGTCTCAGCTGTGCATTCAACACAGCGAAGACTACAGAGTTAACTGCATGTCTTAGCTGTGCATTCAACACAGCGAAAACTACAGAGTTAACTGCATGTCTTAGCTGTGCATTCAACACAGCGAAAACTACAGCGTTAACTGCATGTCTCAGCTGTGCGTTCAATACAGAACGAGAGAACGAAGGCCTCTTTTGGGTCACATTTATTCCAAGGGTTTTATTCCAGTCTTCTAATGAACTCCTGTATTTTGAAATAGGTTAATTTTACAAAACTAGAATCGCACAACTAATAAACCTAAGAAAGATGTTTTGCTTTAACATTTAACATAATTTGTTTTTAATTTTTTTTTCGCTCACTCCCACACTCTCCTCATCTCTCTCCTTCACAGGGCAAGTTTATCAGGATTAACTTTGACGTTGCTGGATACATTGTGGGAGCCAATATAGAGACTTGTATCCTTCTGCAGAGAGAGTGTCTGTGTGTGTGTGTGTGTGTGTCTGTGGGTCTCTGTATATTTGAGTGTCTGTCTGTGGGTCTCTGTATATTTGAGAGTGAGAGTGTGTGTGTGTGTGTGTGTGTGTGTGTGTGTGTGTCTGTGTGTGTGAATATAAAGCCATGTCCACTCTGTGTCTTTCCTTGACTCTCCTCTCCTCAGACCTGCTGGAGAAGTCCCGCGCGATTCGACAGGCCAAAGACGAGCGAACCTTCCACATCTTCTACCAGCTACTGTCTGGAGCTCCAGACCACATGCGAGGTCAGTGTAGCGCTCCCCCCATCGACAGTGTAGCGCCCCCCCATCGACAGTGTAGCACTGTATTCTGTAACAATTTAATTAATAAGGCCTAGTGACGTTTGCTGCTTTCTGAGCAGTGCTGTGACAAACAGGTCATGTTTCTCATCCGTCTCTCTCTCTCTCTCTCTCTCTCTCTCTCTCTCAGGTGACCTCCTCCTGGAAGGCTTCGATAGCTACCGCTTCCTGTCCTGCGGGTTTGTCCCCATCCCGGGACAGACGGACAAAGAGAACTTTCAAGAGACTCTGGAGTCCATGAAGATCATGGGCTTCAACCAGGACGAGGTGGTGGGTGAGTTTCAGTGTTAAACCTCTCTGCACAGTCCTGACCGTGGTGTTGTGTGAGGTGAACCAGGACGAGGTGGTGGGTGAGTTTCAGTGTTAAACCTCTCTGCACAGTCCTGACCGCGGTGTTGTGTGAGGTGAACCAGGACGAGGTGGTGGGTGAGTTTCGGTGTTAAACCTCTCTGCACAGTCCTGACCGCGGTGTTGTGTGAGGTGAACCAGGACGAGGTGGTGGGTGGGTTTCAGTGTTAAACCTCTCTGCACAGTCCTGACCGCGGTGTTGTGTGAGGTGAACCAGGACGAGGTGGTGGGTGAGTTTCAGTGTTAAACCTCTCTGCGCAGTCCTGTGTTTTGTGAGAAGCGATTCTCTGAAGAAGGTATCGCTGTGTGTTAGAGATGCGTGTGTTTCCTCCCCCCTTCTCGCTCTGTGTTAGAGATGTGTTTGATTTCTCTCTGTCTCTCTCTGCAGCCATGATGAAGCTCATCTCTGCGGTGCTGCAGTTTGGAAACATCTCTTTCAGGAAGGAAAGAAACACAGACCAGGCCTCCATGCCAGATAACACAGGTAACCCGGAGGAGCAGTTACACTGAGGGACTGGGGCAGTTATACTGAGGGGAAGGGTATGTCCAAACGTTTTGCATCGCCCTGTGGAATGAATTTTCATTTTGCTTTGCTTCGTAAAGTCGAATGAAACCTGTGGAATAATTTTGACGTTGCGTGTGCGTTTTGATTGACAGCTGCCCAGAAGCTGTGTCACCTGATGGGGATCAACGTGACGGAGTTCTGCCGAGCCATCCTGACCCCGAAAATCAAAGTGGGGCGAGACTTTGTGCAGAAAGCACAAACGAAAGAGCAGGTAAGGGGCTCCCGAGCAAACCGCCGCGCAGTGGCCTGAAACCTAGTCTCCTGAAACGCAGTTCCAAGCCACACTGTGGCTCTGTGTCCCCTCCGTTCAGGCCCGTGTCCTCAGCGGTGTCACTGGGGAATGGACCTGTGACCGGAGCAGGATCCTGGCTGCACCGCTGTGCCGGAACGCCTCCCCGACTCACCTCTGTGCCTCTCTGTTCCTGGCAGGCTGACTTTGCGATAGAAGCCCTGGCTAAAGCCACCTACGAGCGTCTGTTTCGCTGGCTGGTCCACAGAATCAACCGAGCCCTGGACCGAACCAAGAGGCAAGGAGCCTCCTTCATCGGGATCCTGGACATCGCCGGCTTTGAGATCTTCCAGGTACTGACGGGCACTTCAGAGCACCCAGAGTGGGAGGCCTCTTCGTGGGGATTTGTATACGCTGCGAGCCGGCGACAGTGACGTCTGTAAGAACCACGCGGCCGTGCTGCATTTGCAGAACGGCTGGCTGACTTGGAAACAAATCAATTCCACAAGAGGCTGAGCAAGGGGGTCAGCTGGACGGATGCAGTGATATTAGTGAGGAGGCAGTGGTCTTGTACCAGAAGAGACCGGGAAAGGAGGCTTCAGTTGTACAGAGACATTGGTAACTTGTGAGGAGCCTGGTTTGTAATTTTTCAATTATTTCTTGTTCTCCTCCTCAGCTGAACTCCTTCGAGCAGCTCTGCATCAACTACACCAACGAGAAGCTGCAGCAGCTCTTCAACCACACCATGTTCATCCTGGAGCAGGAGGAGTACCAGCGAGAGGGCATCGAGTGGAGCTTCATCGACTTCGGACTGGACCTGCAGCCCTGCATCGACCTCATAGAGAGACCGGTGAGTGTGTGAGAGAGGGAGGGAGGGAGGGGAGAGAGGAGAGGAGAGGAGAGGGAGTGTGTGAGGGAGGGAGGGAGGGAGGGAGGGAGGGAGGGAGGGAGGGAGGAGAGAGGAGTGTGTGAGGGAGAGGAGAGGGAGAGGGAGAGAGAGGAGAGGGGGAGAGTTGTGTTATACACTGTATTAGACCTCTCTCCCCCAGTCTCTCAGTGCTATACACTGTATTAGATCTCTTTCTTTCCTTTCCCCAGACGAACCCCCCTGGGGTGCTGGCCCTGCTGGATGAGGAGTGCTGGTTCCCCAAGGCCACGGACAAGACCTTCATCGAGAAGCTGAGCTCCGAGCAGGGAACGCACCCCAAGTTCCAGAGACCCAGGCAGCTCAAGGACCAGGCGGACTTCTGCATCCTGCACTATGCAGGCAAGGTGAGGGGCTGGACTCGGTCAATATGTCAGAACCTTAACTTTTCCCTTGTGATCTTCAATGACAATGACAACGGCATGAGTCTGTTCACACTGATGGTTAA
Source organism: Acipenser oxyrinchus oxyrinchus (assembly GCA_030684275.1). Classification (NCBI taxonomy): domain Eukaryota; kingdom Metazoa; phylum Chordata; class Actinopteri; order Acipenseriformes; family Acipenseridae; genus Acipenser; species Acipenser oxyrinchus. The sequence goes on along the minus strand of CM060303.1, from coordinate 2,235,303 downwards.
ACCATCGCTGGATTCATTCCTGTATTGCTGGATTCATTCCTGTATTGCTGTATTGCTCTATTGCTGAATTGAATGCTCTCTCTCTCTCTCTCTCTCTCTCTCTCTCTCTCTCTCTCTCTCTCTCGCGCTCTCTCTCAGGTGGATTACAAAGCTGACGAGTGGCTGATGAAGAACATGGACCCTCTGAACGATAGCGTAGCTTCACTGCTTCACCAGTCCACGGACCGCTTTGTGGCCGAGCTGTGGAAGGATGGTGAGTGGGAGACCCAGTAGCACTGCGTTCAGATCGTATAAGACGGCTTGTCCAGTCAAATCCCTTTCCTGGGTCTCTCTTGTCTTCTCACTAATACTGGATGTTCTGCAGAGTCTGTTCTTTTCTCCTTCGGACAAACTATTCCAAATGATCTGCTTGGATTGTGCTTTGTATAGCCGCTGGGTGTCGCTGCTTTAAAACAGGACTTTGAAGAATTGCTGTGGTTAATCTTGCCTCTGTCTCTCTTCCCTCTCCTCTCTCTCCCCTTGTCTCCTGTCTCCTCTTTTGATCCCTCTTTCTCCTCTCCTGGTGTTTTCTCTTCTATCCCTCCTCCCTGTCTCCTTCTCTCCCCAGATATTCAGAATCTTCCTCGAGCCTATTTCTTTGATTCCTTTGCCGCTCTGCAGCCCAATGGTTCTGACAGTAGGTTCTTTCCCAGTTCTTCGCAGTACCGCTCACAACCCCCCAGATCACAGCTTCCTCTCACCTCACGCCATTCAGCACTGACCCCAGATCACAGCTTCCTCTCACCTTACGCTATTCAGCACTGACCCCCAGATCACAGCTTCCTCTCACCTCACGCCATTCAGCACTGACCCCCAGATCACAGCTTCCTCTCACCTCATGCCATTCAGCACTGACCCCCAGATCACAGCTTCCTCTCTCCTCACGCCATTCAGCACTGACCCCCAGATCACAGCTTCCTCTCTCCTCACGCCATTCAGCACTGACCCCCAGATCACAGCTTCCTCTCTCCTCATGCCATTCAGCACTGACCCCCAGATCACAGCTTCCTCTCTCCTCACGCCATTCAGCACTGACCCCCAGATCACAGCTTCCTCTCACCTCACGCCATTCAGCACTGACCCCCAGATCACAGCTTCCTCTCTCCTCACGCCATTCAGCACTGACCCCCAGATCACAGCTTCCTCTCTCCTCACGCCATTCAGCACTGACCCCCAGATCACAGCTTCCTCTCACCTCACGCCATTCAGCACTGACCCCCAGATCACAGCTTCCTCTCTCCTCACGCCATTCAGCACTGACCCCCAGATCACAGCTTCCTCTCTCCTCACGCCATTCAGCACTGACACCCAGATCACAGCTTCCTCTCACCTCACGCCATTCAGCAATGGTTTATATATATATATACTGCCAACAATAAAGTTTATGAAATGCATTGATCGAGACATTATTTATCACGAGACGCTTCTGAAAGCTCCACAAATCAGTTTCAGCACGTTCTTCTAAAAAAAGAATCTGTTTTGAAAACTTCTACTTTAACTCAACATTTTGAGTGTTTTAAAGTTCAGAGGCAGTTTTCACAAGACACGGGTGTGAAAACACGTGTTCCATTTGATGTATGTTTAAGCTTCCATCTCATTGGTTGTGAGTGAGCATGGGAGCCCTTCTCATTGGCTGTGAGTGTGCATGGGAGCCCTTCTCATTGGTTGAGAGTGAGTGTGGGAGCCCTTCTCATTGGCTGTGAGTGTGCATGGGAGCCCTTCTCATTGGTTGAGAGTGAGTGTGGGAGCCCTTCTCATTGGCTGTGAGTGTGCGTGGGAGCCCTTCTCATTGGTTTAGAGTGAGTGTGGGAGCCCTTCTCATTGGCTGTGAGTGTGCATGGGAGCCCTTCTCATTGGTTGAGAGTGAGTGTGGGAGCCCTTCTCATTGGCTGTGAGTGTGCGTGGGAGCTCTTCTCATTGGCTGTGAGTGTGCGTGGGAGCTCTTCTCATTGGCTGTGAGTGTGCGTGGGAGCTCTTCTCATTGGCTGTGAGTGTGCGTGGGAGCTCTTCTCATTGGCTGTGAGTGTGGTGTGGTTGTGTAATGTCTACTCTATGGCACTGAGCGTCTCTCTCTCTCCGCGTGTCTCAGTGGAGAGGATTGTGGGCCTGGAGCAGGTGCAGACGGGAGGAATAAGCGACACCTCGTTCGGCTCAGGGTTCAAGACCAAGAAGGGAATGTTCCGCACCGTCGGGCAGCTCTACAAGGAGTCTCTGTCCAAACTGATGGCAACACTGAGGAACACCAACCCCAACTTTGTGAGGTGCATCATCCCCAACCACGAGAAGAGGGTGAGTGAGAGGAGGAGGAGGAGGAGGAGGTGGAGAGGGGAGAGGTTCTGGACCGGCTTCCTCACTGTGTGTTCTGTTCTCTCTCTCAGGCTGGCAAGCTGGAGCCCCACCTGGTTCTGGATCAGCTCCGATGCAACGGGGTTCTGGAGGGAATCCGGATCTGCAGACAGGGCTTCCCTAACAGGATCGTCTTCCAGGAATTCAGACAGAGGTACCGCTGTCTATCTGTCTGTCTGTCTCTGTCTGTCTGTCTGTCTCTGTCTGTCTGTATGGAATTGTTATCTAAAAAGAAATAAAATGACGTTAAATTGCCTTCTGAATTTATACTTGTTCATACACAAAAACATTAGTGTGTTCAGCGTGTCAGTGCGGGGGTGGTTGAGTGCGGGGGTTGTTCAGTGTGTTTCCACTCAGACTCTAACTCTCTGTGCTTCAGGTATGAGATCCTGACTCCCAATGCAATCCCCAAAGGTTTCATGGATGGCAAGCAGGCGTGTGTGCTGATGGTGAGTTGACGTGACTTTTTCAGGAACTCAAGGGAGAAGAGTTCATTAAAGACGGAAGCAAACCCTTTTGAAAAATGTGATCCATTGTGTCTTTGTTCTAGATCGACGCTCTGGAGTTGGATCGGAACCTGTTCCGGGTCGGGCAGAGTAAGATCTTCTTCCGTGCCGGAGTTCTGGCTCACCTGGAGGAGGAACGAGACCTGAAGATCACTGACATCATCATCCACTTTCAGAGCGCGGCGCGGGGGTACCTAGGCAGGAGGTGAGAGAGACCGTGTGTGAGGGAGGGGTGTGTGTGTGTGTGTGTGTGTGTGTGTGTGTGTGTGTGAGGGAGGGAGGGAGGGGGGTGTGTGTGTGTGTGAGGGAGGGAGTGTGTGTGTGTGTGTGTGTGTGAGGGAGGGAGTGTGTGTGTGTGTGTGTGTGAGGGAGGTGTGTGTGTGTGTGTGTGTGAGGGAGGGTGTGTGTGTGTGTGTGTGTGTGTGTGAGGGAGGGGTGGGTGTTTGTGTGTGTGTGTGTGTGTGATGGGGTGTGTGTATTTCAGCACCACGGTTATGGACAGCTCTGCTGTGTGTCATCTTTCAGCACCAGAGACATGGATGGTTACTTTATTTCTGTGGGGTTTCAGCACCGCATCAATGGACAGCACCACTGCCTGTGGTATTGCCTCCCGTGTGTGTGTGTGTGTGTGTGTGTGTGTGTGTGTGTGTGTGTGTCTTATTTCAGCACTGGAGATGTGGACGGCTCCTTTATGTCTTTGTTATTTCAGCTCCATGACAACGGACAGCTTTGTGTCATTGTTGTTGACAGACAGCTTCACTACCAGGGATACACAGCACAGTGAACGAGAGGGATTTCTGAAGTACTTGTGTTTTTGCATTTCTAGGGCATTCGTTAAGAAACAGCAGCAGCTCAACGCCCTCAAAGTGATGCAGAGAAACTGTGCAGCCTACCTGAAACTGAGGCACTGGCAGTGGTGGAGGCTGTTCACTAAGGTGTGTGTGTGTGATTGAAACTGAGGCACTGGCGGTGGTTTGAAGGCTCTTCAGTAAAGTGTTTGATAGGCCGGACCTCTCTGCTGCTGGTGCAATAGGAAGAAAACGTAACCGATTAGATTCTGTCACTGCCGCTCACCTGATTGGCTGAACAGAGTCTCAAGGGTTCTATTTACTTCCAGGTGAAGCCCCTCCTCCAGGTCACCCGACAGGATGAGGAAATCCAGCACAGAGAGGTGGAGCTTCAGAAGGTCAAAGATCGGCAGGTCAAGGCAGAGATGGCCTTCTTTGACTTGGAGAAAAAGCACCAGCAGGTTGGTTTCATGTTGGGGTTGGGGTTGGGGTTGGGGTTGGGGTGGGGGTTGGAGTTGGGGGTTGGGGTTGGGGTTGTAGTGGGTGTGGTGTTGGGGTTGGGGTGGGGGTGGGGTGGGGTTGGAAGGGGTGTGGGATGTGGATTGGGGGCATGAGGGATCAGAAGGTCGCTGAGTTTGCATTCTCGTTGCTTCCCCAGATGATGGAAGAGAAGGCCATCCTGGCGGAGCAGCTCCATGCCGAGACGGAGCTGTTTGCCGAGGCCGAGGAGATGCGGGCGAGGCTGACCAGCCGGAAGCAGGAGCTGGAGGAGATCCTGACCGACCTGGAGTCCAGGCTGGAGGAAGAGGAGGAGCGCAATGGCTCACTGATCAACGAGAAGAAGAAGATGCAGCAGCACCTCCAGGTCTGAGTTCATCACGGTCCGGAGAGCTTCGATAGGGTTGATTTCAGGGTCCACAGCAGGGCGGTCCAGTCTAGCTGATTTTATAACCCACGTGTTTCTTCTCTTCCAGGACCTGGAGGAGCAGCTGGAGGAGGAGGAAGCGGCTCGACAGAAGCTGCAGCTGGAGAGAGTGACCCTGGAGGCCAAGATGAAGAAGATGGAAGAGGACCTCCTGATGGTGGAGGATCACAACTCCAAACTCAGCAAGGTGAGGGGGAGAGGGAGTGACTCTGGAATCTGAGAATGAGGAACATAGAGGAGATCTTAGTGCTGGAGGATCACAACTCCAAACTGGCTTGAGGGGACAGATGGGGCAGCCCTTTGGTTAAATTTCTGGCTCGCTTGGAGTTCGGTTCCTTTCCAGTGATCCCATCTCGTTCTCCCCCTGAACAGGAGCGCAAGATGATGGAAGAGCGCATCAGCGAAATGGCATCCAAACTAGGGGAGGATGAGGAGAGAGTTAAAACCCTGTCCAAGATGAAGAACAAGCACGAGGCCATCATTGCTGACATGGAGGGTGAGGCTGCCGGTCTATCTTCCAGTCGTGCATGTGCGTGCGTGCGTGCGTGTGCGTGCGTGCTTGCGTGTGCGTGCGTGCGTGCGTGTGCGTGCGTGCGTGTGTGCGTGCGTGTGTGTGTCCTGACTGTCGCTGTCTCACGCTCCCTCTCTCTCTCTCTCACTCTCTCTCTCTCGCAGAGCGCTTGAAGAAGGAGGAGCAGGCTCGTCAGGAGATGGAGAAATCCCGGCGCAGGCTGGACGGAGAGAGCAGTGAGCTGCAGGACCAGCTGTCCGAGATGGTGTCCCTGGGAGAGGAGCTGAGATCTCAGCTGAGCCGCAAGGAGGAGGAGATGCTCGCTGTCACCAGCAGGTACTGCGGGGCTCTGTGGAGGATGGCCGGATGACTCCGGCGCACACGATGTTGCCAAAACTTAGAAAATGTGGTATTAATTTATAGTTATTTAATATGGATTATCCAGCATTAAATGATAAGTCTCAGCAATGGTAAAAGTTAACAGTCAAATTGCATTTTATTAAAGGGTTAATACCTTTTGGTTATTGATAATACAGAAACCACACAGTTATTGAAACAGATATCTCTAGACAAGATATAGTAGTCAAGTTAGTTTTAAAAAGCATGCAGAGTAATTGGCTGTGTTACCTGAAGCCGGGGACTAAGGATAGGGACTAGGGTTAGGGTTCGCTGTACAGTGAGTCTCTGCTCTTTTTCTCCTGCAGGCTAGAGGAGGGTTGGGGTTGGGGTTGGGGTCAGGGTTGGGGTCAGCTGTACAGTGAGTCTCTGCTCTTTTTCTCCTGCAGGCTAGAGGAGGGTTGGGGTTGGGGTTGGGGTCAGGGTTGGGGTCAGCTGTACAGTGAGTCTCTGCTCTTCTTCTCGCAGGCTGGAGGAGGGTTGGGGTCAGGGTTGGGGTTGGGGTTGGGGTCAGGGTTGGGGTCAGCTGTACAGTGAGTCTCTGCTCTTCTTCTCGCAGGCTGGAGGAGGGTTGGGGTTGGGGTCGGGGTTGGGGTCAGGGTTGGGGTCAGCTGTACAGTGAGTCTCTGCTCTTCTTCTCGCAGGCTGGAGGAGGGTTGGGGTTGGGGTTGGGGTCAGGGTTGGGGTCAGCTGTACAGTGAGTCTCTGCTCTTCCTCTCACAGGCTGGAGGAGGAAAGCTCTCGTCGTGCAGAGGCGCCGCAGCCTCATGGGAGGTGCAGTCCCATCTCTCTGAGCTGCAGGAGGACGTGGACTTGGAACGAGCCGCCCGGGCCAAGGCTGAGAAACAGAAACGAGATCTGAGCGAGGAGCTGGAGGCCCTGCGCACTGAGCTAGAGGATACCCTGGACACGACCGCAGCACAGCAAGAGCTCAGGTGTGGCACTGTCTGAACTGTAGACTAGCGCTGTCTGTCTCTACACCGTGCTCTGATGAAATACATCTCCATGCAGGTGGAAGCAGCAGCTGGTCTGTCTGTCTGTCTGTCTGTCTGTCTCTGTCTGTGTACACCGTGCTCTAATGAAATGCATCTCTGCAGGTCGAAGCGCGACCAGGAGCTGGGGGAGCTGAAGCGCTCGCTGGAGGAGGAATCTCGCACTCACGAGTCTCAGATTACTGACCTGAGGCAGCGGCACACCGTCGCCATGGAGGGGGTGCAGGAGCAGCTGGAGCAAGCGAGGAGGGTGAGAGAGAGAGAGAGAGAGAGAGAATGACCAATTAGCTGTATAAGAGAATGACCACTTTCAACAGTGAATACTGCTGGAACCCACCATCTGAAATTGAGTAGGTTGGCTTCGATCTGGAACTTGGAACAGGGGAATGAAGAAAGCCAGGCACGCAGAATGAATAAAGATTGCAGTTCCATTTAAACCCTAGAATAGTCTCCTCACTTTAACCTCGAACACAGAGGAACGATTGCACACTTTTCCTTGCTCGTTTTAACTGAGAATAAAATAAAATAAAAAAACTATTTAAACCTAGAACACAAAGTAAGAATCCCTCTTGGATCCCCTCTCGCAGCTCAAGGCGTCCCTGGAGAAAGCGAAGCAGACCTTGGAGATGGAGCGGACGGAGCTGGTGAGCGAGGTGCGGGCACTGCAGAGCGGCCGGGCGGAGAGCGATCACAAGAGGAAGCGAGTCGAGACGCAGCTGCAGGAGGTGCAGGCCAGGCTGGGGGAGAGCGAGAGAGTGCGGGCAGAGCTGGGGGAGAAGACCCAGAAACTACAGGTCAGAATCACTGCCCGACACAGCCTTACCACAGCAGCTAGACACTGTCAGAGGAGCTGTTATAATGGCAAGAATACGTGCGTAGTGTGTTATTGCCATTGTAATACACTGTTGAGCTTTATGATAGCAATAAGACAATATTGTGTGAGAGAGAGTTTAATCATTTCAATGATACTGTATTGAGTTTTAGACTCGCTGTTAAATTAGTTTTATAAACGGCAATAATGCATGTGTAATAATGCACGTGTAATAATGCACTTGTAATTGTTTCTGTTCGTGTTGGTGCAGGCGGAGCTGGACTCTCTCTCAGGCTCTCTGGGTTCATCCGAATCCAAGTCATTCAAACTCTCCAAAGAGCTGAGCAGTCTGGAGATGCAGCTGCATGATGCACAGGTGAGTGAGAACGGGAGCGAGGGAGGGAGGGGAGGGGAGGGGAGGGAGGAGAGACCTTGTATTCTGTAGTCTGAACTGCAGGGGAGGAGGGGCGTGTCACATGGGGGACAGGGCCTGTGAGGCGTGAAGGAGAGAGTTGGATTGTGGGGGAGGGTGGATTGGATCTTAGTTTAAATGCTGGTGCAGTGGTCTCTCTCTTACTGTATTAGTGTTGCTGAGTCTTGTAGGGTATGATGCTTTAATGACATTCTCTCTCTCTCTCTCTCTCTCTCTCTCTCTCTCTCTCTCTCTCTCTCTCTCTCTCTCTCTGTCCAGGAGTTGCTCCAGGACGAGACTCGTCAGAAGCTGTCTCTGGGCGTCCGGGTTCGAGCTCTGGAGGACGAGAGGGTGGGGCTTATCGAGAGGCTGGAGGAAGAGGAGGAGCAGAAGAGGAACATCAGCCGGCAGATGCTTACCCTGCAGCAGCAGGTATAGATGGAAGGAAACCCGTCTATCAGTGTGTGTGTGTGTGTGTGTGTGTGTGTGTCTGTCCCACAGCAGTACCGCAGCATCTCAATCAGGGTTCTTTGCTTTGATTTCTTTCATTGACTCTCTCCTTCCATCTCTCTGTGCAGCTATCAGAGGTGCGCAAGAAGACTGAAGAGGATTGTGGGATGCTGGAGGTCGGCGAGGAGGCCCGCAGGAAGCTGCAACGCGAGCTGGAGGCGATGGGCCAGCGCTGTAACGAGAAGAGCCAGGCTCTGGAGAAGCTGGAACGCAGTCGAACCCGGGTCCAGCAGGAGATCGAGGACCTCACCCTGGCCCTGGACCAGCAGAGGCAGGTCACAGCGACGCTGGAGAAGAAACAGAAGAAATTTGACCAGGTTTGTAACCTGAGGCTCCTAACATGTAGTCCAGAATACCCCAGGTTGAAGCCGTAGCCTGGACGGCCCCTTTCCACACGGCCACACCAGCACTCTGCAATAGAAACAGCTTCTACCCATTTCCACACCAGCAATCTGCAATAGGAGCTTGTATTGTACATTGACCTCTAACTCAAAACTGAGAACTGTCTGTATCCTGGTTCTGGTTTTAACACTGGAGCCAGGCATGTGAGAAACGAAATGGGACAAGGGGTGAGAGATGGTTGCAGATGAGTTGCAGTGAATTCATTCTATTACTCGACCAGCCTGCGTCTCTCCTCTCAGAGTTATATAAGCGCAATCAGACACAAGTCTAAAATATCTCTCTCTCTCTTTCTCTGTCTCTCTCTCTCTCTCTCTCTCTCTCTCCCTGTCTCTCTCTCTCTCTCTCTCTCTCTCTCTCTCTCTCTCTCTCTCTCTCTCTCTCTCTCTCTCTCTCTCTCTCTCTCTCTCTCTCTCTCTCTCTCTCTCTCTCTCTCTCTCTCTCTCTCTCTCTCTCTCTCTCTCTCTCTCTCTCTCTCTCTCTCTCTCTCTCTCTCTCTCTCTCTCAGCTCCTGGCGGATGAGAAGTCAGTCTCGGCTCGCTATGCTGAGGAGCGGGACCGGGCTGAGGCAGAGTGCAGAGAGAAGGAGACTCGGGCTCTGGCTCTGGCTCGGGCTCTCGACGAGGCCCTGGAGAGCCGGGATGAGATGGAGAGAACGAACAAGCTGCTCCGTGCAGAGATGGACCAGCTCGTCAGCTCCAAGGACGACGTGGGGAAGAACGTGAGTCTGGAACCCGGAAGGATGAGTGTTCTGGAAAGGGTTCGAAGAAACAGAACTCCCCGCGTATTGAAAGAACGTTGGGGGCTGTAGAGTTTGTCTATTCTAGGAAACTTTTACTTTTAGGTTCAGTATCTGTTATGTTCGAGGCAAAGTTTGTTCTCCTAAAGGTCATTTTTTGCTCTATTATATTATCATTGTTCCTGCACATGTTCATGTTCATTGTCTCTCTCTCTCTCTCTCTCTCTCTCATCCCCCTCTCTCCTCTCTCCTCAGGTTCACGAGCTGGAGCGGGCGCGGCGTGCTCTGGAGCAGCAGGCTCAGGAGATGAAGACCCAGCTGGAGGAGCTGGAGGATGAGCTGCAGTCCGCGGAGGATGGGAAGCTGCGTCTGGAAGTGAACATGCAGGCGCTGAGAGCGCAGTGCGAGAGGGAGATGGCAGGGAAGGAAGAGAGTGGAGAGGAGAAGCGCCGCGCGCTCATGAAACAGGTCAGTGAGCGGGAGGGGGCCCAGCCAGGCTGGTCATGGTGAAGTCTACCCTGGAGTGGCTTAAAATCTGGTTCCAGGAGACCACCGTCCGGCAGGAGACCTAGTTTGAGGTTTGCTGGATCAAACCCCAAGTCTCCCTGTCTGGTGCACCACGCAGTGTCCTGAAACCTGGTCTCCTGAAACCAAGTTCCAAGCCATAGAAAGTGTAATCTGTGTTCACCCTGTATTGAGATGTGTCTCCGGTGAGATGGAGCTGGAGGAGATGAAGCAGCAGAGTGAGGTCCCAGTGATCTGGTGTAATGTTCCTGAGGGCTGTGTTTCTGTAGTCACCCTGTATTGAGATGTGTCTCAGGTGAGATGGAGCTGGAGGAGATGAAGCAGCAGAGTGAGGTCCCAGTGATCTGGTGTAGTGTTCCTGAGGGCTGCGTTTTCTGTAGTCACCCTGTATTGAGATGTGTCTCAGGTGAGATGGAGCTGGAGGAGATGAAGCAGCAGAGTGAGGTCCCAGTGATCTGGTGTAGTGTTCCTGAGGGCTGTGCTTTCTGTAGTCACCCTGTATTGAGATGCGTCTCAGGTGAGATGGAGCTGGAGGAGATGAAGCAGCAGAGTGAGGTCCCAGTGATCTGGTGTAATGTTCCTGAGGGCTGTGTTTCTGTAGTCACCCTGTATTGAGATGTGTCTCAGGTGAGATGGAGCTGGAGGAGATGAAGCAGCAGAGTGAGGTCCCAGTGATCTGGTGTAGTGTTCCTGAGGGCTGTGTTTCTGTAGTCACCCTGTATTGAGATGTGTCTCAGGTGAGATGGAGCTGGAGGAGATGAAGCAGCAGAGTGAGGTCCCAGTGATCTGGTGTAGTGTTCCTGAGGGCTGCGTTTTCTGTAGTCACCCTGTATTGAGATGTGTCTCAGGTGAGATGGAGCTGGAGGAGATGAAGCAGCAGAGTGAGGTCCCAGTGATCTGGTGTAGTGTTCCTGAGGGCTGCGTTTTCTGTAGTCACCCTGTATTGAGATGTGTCTCAGGTGAGATGGAGCTGGAGGAGATGAAGCAGCAGAGTGAGGTCCCAGTGATCTGGTGTAGTGTTCCTGAGAGCTGTGTGTTCTGTATTCACCCTGTCTCAGGTGAGGGAGATGGAGCTGGAGCTGGAGGAGGAGAGGAAGCAGCGTGCTCAGGCGGTGGCAGGGAAGAAGAAGCTGGAGATTGACCTCCAGGACATCGAGGCTCAAATCGAGGCAGCCAACCGAGGCAGAGACGAGGCGCTCAAGCAACTCAAGAGGCTGCAGGTACGCGAGGAGGACCGTTTTTTACACTTGATTCGTTCTTCCTCAGAATGTGCCTTCGGAACAGGGGTTATTTAAATGTGTATCTCCTTGAAAAACATTTTAAAAAGACATGGAAAAATGATTTGATCTTTTTCATAATAACCAACGTCAAATGGCCTGTGTGTTTTAAACACTGCGTGGAATTCCAGGCCCTGTAATGCTCTGATAATCTCAAATATCGTTACTGTGACTCTGTCCGCAGGCTCAGATGAAAGATTTGATCCGAGAGGTCGATGAAGCCCGATTGGCTCGTGACGAGATCGCCAGCCAATCGAAAGACAGCGAGAAGCGCCTGAAGGGGCTGGAGGCGGAGCTTCTGCAGCTGACAGAGGTGAGCTTGCATCCGATTGGCTTCTGCTGTCTTTCTAAGGAGGGACGCTGTGACTTCCGACTCCAGTATTATAATGGAAGAGTCTGTATGAGTTCTACCCAGTTCTGTGAGATCAATGACAACCAGAGCCCGAATGTTTGTCTGTAATGTTTTACAATCGCAAGATGTTCAACAGTAGTTTAGAATGAATGCAGTAAATCTGCTGTTTGATGTTGTAAATCTGCATTTACTAGGGTTGGGGTAATTTTCTGTTCAGAATGTCGTACGCTTTGTCAATGAAACGGTAAGCTGTTTTTAGTCATTTTGTCACCTTTCATATTTTACTTCCTTATTAATTTCGATTTCAGGGTTTACAATGCATCACGAAGCGATAAATGCTAAAATGTTTTTTTTTTTTTTTTTAAAAGGTGAAAATCTAAAACAAGATCTTCCTGAAGCAGGTTTATTTGAGGTTAAATGTTTTGTAAAATGCTGCGCTTGATTGCTGTTTGAGACATCCTGTGGTTTCACCCGGGCTTCTGGTCATACGATTAGATCGGGTTTATTTAATTCTCTCTTTTTGTTTGTGTTTCATTCCTTTTTTTTTTTTTTTTTCAGGAGTTGTCGGCGGCTGAGCGTGCCAAGCGACAGGCCCAGCAGGAGCGTGATGAGATCCTGGATGACATCACAAACAACACTTCCGGAAAGTAAGAGACGGCCCTCGATCCTGTCGCTGGCGGGGCTGGAGAATGCCACACCCGCCGAACACTAGCAATTTATTTACAAAAAGATTGTTTTCCTAGACCAGCCTCAAAGTCTTCTATTAAATGAGACAATTGCTAGTGTGCCCGTTGTGATAATTTTCCAAGATTCAGTTCCAATGGTTTGATTTCATTGTGGTACAACAAATCGAAACTACAGAAGCAATGGGGTGTTCTAACACATGTCCTCTCTGCTCTCTCATATATAATCACTGCAGTGTTGTGACACATGTCCTCTCTGCTCTCTCATATATAATCACTGCAGTGTTGTGACACATGTCCTCTCTGCTCTCTCATATGTAATCACTTGCAGTGTTGTGACACCTGTCCTCTCTGCTCTCAGGTCGGCTATCCTGGATGAGAAGCGCCGGCTGGAGGCTCGCATTATTCAGCTGGAGGAGGAGCTGGAGGAGGAGCAGGGCAACGTGGAGCTGCTGAACGAGCGCTACAGGAAGAGCACGCTGCAGGAGGAGACGCTGAGCCTGCAGCTGTCTGGAGAGCGCTCCCTCGCCCAGAAGAACGAGGCGGCGAGGCAGCAGCTAGAGAGGCAGAACAAGGAGCTCAAAGGGAAGCTGAGCGAGCTGGAAGGGGACGTGAGGAGCAAGTACAAGCTCAGCATCGCTGCCCTAGAGGCCAAGATAAATCAGCTGGAGGAACAGCTGGAGCTGGAGAGACAGTGAGTTTGTAAAACGATTCTCTTTGAATCTGCCCCCGAATCTAAAGAAGACAATGTACCCGGATTCAGCCTACGTGACGTGAGGGCTCTTTGCAAACTCAGAATGATTCTCTCACAGTGTCCTGTGTGAAAAGAGGCTCACATCATGCTAAGCGTGCATTTGATTTTTAATGGGGGTTTTGTTTTCATGGCATTGACAGTCAGTAAAACGGTCTGACACACCGTGAACTCTTTTTCCACGCTGTGCTTCCCATTGAAGGAATGCCCTTCTCCTGTTTAGCGTCGCTGCTTTGTGTTTTGCAGGGAGAGAATGATTGCCAACAAGCTGGTGCGTCGCACTGAGAAGAAATTCAAGGAGGTGGTTCTGCAGGTGGAGGATGAGAGGAGACACGCAGACCAGTTCAAAGACCAGGTCTGGTTCAACGGGTTACATTTAAAACCAAAGCAGAGAATTAGAAACCCTTCGAAAAACAGAGAGGCCCGACTCTTGCTTGTGAATTCTGTTCCATTCTTATGTCAAAATGTCTTAGTGTAGTTGACAGATGTTTAACAAAAGTGTCTTTTTCTTTTGTTGAAAAAAGTAGCTCGGAGGGTTTTACAGCTCTGGGCAAAAGCTTTGCATCACCTTCGTGAATGAACTCCCTCAGCTTCATAGAGTCCAATGAAAGCTGCTGAATAATGTTCCCTTGTTAACATATTGAATTCCACACCAGCGCTTTGTAGTTTTCTAAATTGAAAATGCCGCCTCCTCCTCCTCTCCACAGATGGACAAGACTTCGGTTCGGATGCGGCAGCTGAAGAGACAGCTGGAGGAGGCGGAAGAGGAGGCCTCGCGGGCGAACACTTACCGGAGGAAACTGCAGAGAGAACTGGAGGACGTGAGCGAGAACGCGGAGACCATGAACCGCGAGGTGAACGTGCTGAGAACCAAGCTGAGGTGAGCCGGGACTGGACGGGAGCAGGGAATGGGGCTGTGGGAATGTTAATGGCTGTGGGAATGCTAATGGGTGGATGTGAATGTTATTGGATGGATTTTAATGGGTGGATTTTAATGGGTGGATGTGAATGGGTGGATGTAGGCATGTGGATGGGTGTGTGTGTGAATGGGTGTGTGTGGATGTTAATGGATGGATTTTAATGGGTGGATGTGAATGTTATTGGATGGATTTTAATGGGTGGATGTGAATGGGTGGATGTAGGCATGTGGATGGATGTTAATGGGTGGATGTGGATGGATGTGTGTGTGAATGGGTGTGTGTGGATGTTAATGGATGGATTTTAATGGGTGGATGTGAATGTTATTGGATGGATTTTAATGGGTGGATGTGAATGGGTGGATGTAGGCATGTGGATGGATGTGAATGGGTGGATGTAGGCATGTGGATGGGTGTGTGTGTGAATGGGTGTGTGTGGATGTTAATGGATGGATTTTAATGGGTGGATGTGAATGTTATTGGATGGATGTTAATGGGTGGATGTGAATGGGTGGATGTAGGCATGTGGATGGGTGTGTGTGTGAATGGGTGTGTGTGGATGTTAATGGATGGATTTTAATGGGTGGATGTGAATGTTATTGGATGGATGTTAATGGGTGGATGTGAATGGGTGGATGTAGGCATGTGGATGGATGGGTGGGTGTGTGTATGAATGGGTGAAAGCAGTGCAGTACCTGTGAACGATCCTGTGGTCAGTACTGATACAGTCTGCAGAATAGATTCAATCACTGGGACTCGAGCGCCTGTGTTATTATGGGATGTTATTGTAATTGTACACCCCTTCAGAATGAAGCACTCGTGCTAGCTGGCACTCCTCTCAGTACAGAACCAGCGACTGTGTTTCTTGTTTGTCATTGGTCACTGACGCTGTTCATTTCACTCAATCGTGACCCGTGTCTGTCTCTCTCCCTCATGCAATCATTCAGCCAATCAGAGAGGAGACGAGACAAGTAGGTTTCTGTCTGTTTTTTTTTGTGTATAGTTCTGTTAACCCATTTTCATTTGTATGATACCTTTAAGATACCTGTAGTGTCTCTTATAGTGTAAGACTCCTGCCTTCTCACTATTATCAGTGAATACATCCAGTCGACCCCCTTTCCCTATCTCTTATATTATACAAGACCACTGTCTCCCTGCTAATGTAAACTAATACCAGTTCATGTTTCCAACTGACCCCCTTTTCACTTACTTGTGTGGTACCAGATAACTGTCTGCTCGCAAGTATGAACGAATAGAAGTGAATATGCCCAGCTGACTCCTCTCTCTCTCTCTCTCCCCCCTCTCTCTCTCTCTCTCTCTCTCTCTCTCTCTCTCTCTCTCTCTCTCTCTCTCTCTCTCTCTCTCTCTCTCTCTCTCTCTCTCTCATCTCTCTCTCTCTCTCTCTCTCTCTCTCTCTCTCTCTCTCTCTCTCTCTCTCTCTCCTCTCTCTCTCTCTCTCTCTCTCTCTCTCTCTCTCTCTCTCTCTCTCTCTCTCTCTCTCTCTCTCTCTCTCTCTCTCTCTCTCTCTCTCTCTCTCTCTCTCTCTCTCTCTCTCTCTCTCTCTCTCTCTCTCTCTCAGACGCACTCCTCTGCTCTTCTCGATGCACTCTTCCCGTCGGGCTCTTCAGCTGGAAGATGGGTCCCAGGAGAACTCTGACTCTGAGGAGCTCAGCAGCACCCCCTCAGGGCCGGAGCCGGAGACACCCGACAGCAACAACACCCTCCCTCCTCCCTCCACCCCCCAGCCCTTTCAACCCACCCCGGGGGAGTGGAACAGGGGCAACATGTAACCGGGCACCCTCCCTCCCTCCCCAAAGTGTTGGATTCAACATTCAATTATTATTATTATTACTGTTATTATCATTTTGTGTGCAATTAGTTACCTTTTTAACCATTTTAGGATTAAAACCCTAATACCCAGACCTCACAGAGACACGACTCCTATTGGTCCAATAGTCCATTATATAACAATTACAGACCACTCTATAAACAAGACTAGCAACTATAAGATGGTTGCTGGATGATGCATTACAAAATTATTTCCAAAAAACATTCAATGCATGTTGATCGATTTTTACATATTTTCGCTTTTTTCAATGTCAAACCTCAAACCGGAATGAATGAGCAAATCTATCAAATACGCAAAAAAAAAAAAATTACAGAAATGATTTACAGCAACAAGGCTGCTTCTGAAAGTCCTCTGGAGTCACTCCTCGTCAGCAATGAAAAGCTTCAGCAGACGCTCGTGTGGTTCTTTTGATAATTTAGGAAAAGCATTAGAAATAAAGCCACTGCATTCTGAAGAGCATTGCTGAGTTCTCGAGGAAGATGAGAGGCGATTGATGAATATCGCACACAATTCCCTGCCTTCTAACCCAGTACTTCCTCTTACTTCTTTCAGTGCGCTGTCTTTATCGTTTAAAACAAGTCTCTTTGAGTGGTCTGGCAATCACAGAACCCAAACAGCGTTTTAGATAAAAAATATTATTCATAAAAAAAATTAAACCAGATCGCTCAAAGTAAGTGAAGAGTTTTTTTTTTAAATAAAAAAGGAATAATGTTCTGTATTTGTAACAATGTACAAAAAAAAATCTGGAGGTTTTAATTACATTTTTTTTTTTTCTTAAGAAATTGCTGCTGTTATTATTTGTTAGAGATCTGGGGGCTGGTTTCACAAGGCACTGCCAGCAATTGGCACAGACTGCTAGCAGGCAAGCTATCTTACTGTTTTTTGTGTTTTTCTCCAAGAAACAGAATTTTAAGATAGAATGAGAAAGTTTAGTAGAAATTCTCTTGGCAAGTCTATATCATTAAAAGAGAACTGTGTCGTCATTTTCTTTATTTTTCTGTTTTTTTCTGTAATGGAAGTGAATTGCATTTAGCAGACTGCTACCTAGAACTTCTGTGTGAAACCAGCCCCTGCTTTGTGAAACTAGCCCCCCGATCACAATCCAAATAATTCCGACCAGTCCTTAGCTGCCTATGTTTCGTAACCCGCATGTCCCACAAATAAAAACGACGCTGGCTTTCTTATTTTTGCAGTGAGGTGCACGAAACATGAACAATAATATTTTTTTGTTTGTTTGTTTGTGTTTTCTGGCTTTTAATTGTTATTTATTTTTTTGTACACATTTTTGTTTTCAACTTTCGCTTTTAAAAGTTTAAAGCTTTTTTAATGTTAAAATGGTGTAATGTGGGCTGGAAAGACAGAGTAAGAAGTGAAAGCTTTTACCCTTCAAATGCTTGTCTGTTTTCCAGTGAAGTTGTTCAGTCTTGGTTAAATATCCAAAACAGAGCCCTGGTATAATCTAGCCGAGGGGCTGCACTTAAACTGCTTCGTTGTTTTATAAACTAGGGGAAAGAACTGGAATTATAACATATCACTCAATATTTAATTTATAGTGAGAGATTTCTAAAAGCCCTTTAAGTGAAAGGGATCATCTCTATTCTCACCACCAGGTTCTAAAATGTAAAACGTATCCTGTGACATGGATGTAGGTTAAAAAAGAAAGAAAGAAGGGGGTCTGTATTTTCATATCGAGGTTGATAAAATGCCTGTCGCTTCAGTGCTTGCTAGAATCGTGCTATCTGGGAAATGGGACGGTAGCCCTTTAAGAAAACGCTTGTCTTATTTTAACACCGTATTTATTGCTAAAACACAATGGGTGTAGACTGGAAATGTATTTAAATTTCTAACTCCCGGATGTGAATGTATAAATAATAATAATAATAATAATAATAATAATAATAATAATAATAATAATAGGAGGTATTTAAGATTTTAGATTTTTTTTTAAAACGATATACAAACACAAGAGGCTAGTACTACCATAGCTCTTGATAATAAGTGAAGTAAAAATGGTCTCTCTAAACGGTGAATAGTAGAACTGGAAGTCGAGGTGTTGTGTTTTATCATGCGTGTTTGTGGTTTATGTTCTTTTATTTTATGACAAATACAATAATTCCTTTTGTTTATTATTGTTAGCGGCTGATGGGGTTGTGTGTGTTTGCGTGCGCGCGCGCGTGTGTATCTCGCTCTCTGGTTTTGCTTGAGAAATTCTGTTAAAGAAAAATTAATAAATAATCTTTTTATTTCTCCTCCAAACCTGTAGTCTGTGTGTGTGTGTTTTTTTTTAATTTATTTATTGGTTTATTTAAATCAAAGACTCCGTTGCTTCTTTATGAAGTCCTTTGCGAAGAGGATACAGCGGAAGCGGTCGTGCGCGTGTCACGCTTCATGTATTTTTTGCACAGATCTTGAGACCCGCTTATCTGAGTGTCGTGAAACTTGGTATTAACATCATTGAACTTGAATTGTTGTGTCTCCCCCTTACATCTGTGCATGTATCTAAAGAAGCGTTTCTCCATAGGAGGCTGCGTGGTCCAGTGGTTAAAGAAAAGGGCTTGTAACCAGGAGGTCCCCGGTTCAAATCCCACCTCAGCCACTGACTCATTGTGTGACCCTGAGCAAGTCACTTCACCTCCTTGTGCTCCGTCTTTCGGGTGAGACGTAGTTATAAGTGACTCTGCAGCTGATGCATAGTTCACACACCCTAGTCTCTGTAAATCGCCTTGGATAAAGGCGTCTGCTAAATAAACAAATAATAATAATCCAGCTGGCAGGAAACTTGGTAGGAACATTATTAGCATTTTTTGTCAGACCCCTTTTATCCCAGGCGACTCACACAGGAGTCACAGGGCAGCACAGACAGGGATACAATGCAAGCTTCATATTTAAACACAGTGCGGTTTACAGACAGTGCAGATAATAATAACACTGCTAGAATGCAGTATAAGATGCTTCTTCAGAATATCGGATCCTAGGGATATAGCGGGGTGTCTGCATGGAATAGGAGGGTTTAAGCAGAAGGGTTTAAAGACGGCTTTTCTGAATCGCCGTGTCACTTCAGAGCAACAAGTCAAATCCTGGAGTGAGGAATGTGCTAACAAGCAGCTGGGCCGAGATTCAGAGAGAGAAAGAAAGAGAAAAGAGAAAGTCAGCGCACTCCTCCGTTTGAAGCTCATTAAAGCAATCGTTCTTTAATTGCCCCGCTCTTTCTTTTCATTCTCCGTTCCTCGCTCTGTCTCTCATCTTTGTCTTTTTGTGAGCGTTTCAACGCCCCCTGCCCTTCGTTTAAACCTCATTAACTGCGATTAGCCTCTGCAGAGGCGGCAGTCCTGCCTGACACAGGTATAGAAACGCATGACGCGGGTGAAGGTCCGTGTTCTGCATTTTCTCCCGCAGCATCGCATCGTCTTGTGTTTTGTTGCGTTATTTGCACACACTGATGAAAGCAGTGGCCGAAACGTTTGCCTTGTAGTTTTACGCTCTCTACGATTTGTTTTTAATGCCCCTGCTGTTTATTTAAGCATTTGCCAGCGTAACTACACTTAGACACAGGTCATCGCTGTTCTACACCATTACTCGAGATAATCTGGAAATTATTGAAATCTCAAGCTGCGGGAACACGAAGCCACGTTTTCAGGAGCAGCGGCTTGAAACCTGATCCCAGGAGATTTGAGTTCAGGAACTAGAGGTAAGAGCCACCATTAGAAACGGGCTCTGTGTGTGTGTGTGTGTGTGTGTGTGTGTGTGTGTGTGTGTGTGTGTGTAAGACAGATAGACATTCAGACTATGCATTACATTAATGACATGTATTGCGTTAAATGAGATATATACATTAGTATGTATCTTAGTCTGTGTGTGTGTCAAGACGGGTAAACAGTCAGACTATGTATTAAATGAATTAGATGTATTAAGTTCAATGAGATATATACATGTTTGTGTATCTGCGTATTTACATCAATGCTCACTCAAGTCCCACTAACAATTTAATTGGCTGGCTTTCTCAAATGTACTCTTCATTAAGTCAGATTTGTAGGCTTGTCTCTCTAGAGCTCTGTCTGTATCTGTTTTTAACCGTACAGGATGTAAAGATCTGGCTTTTTTGCATCTCTCTCTCTCTCTCTCTCTCTCTCTCTCTCTCTCTCTCTCTAGAATGAACTAATTTTGCTTCATGAAGTCGAATGAAACCTGCTGAATAATGTTACATTAACATATTAAATTGAATTGCACACCACTTTGTAGTTTTCCCATATACTTAAAACATTTCAAAATCTAACATTAAATACTACTGTACTACTATGGCTTCCGGTACACTTTTGTGATTTTGTCATTTTGTAGTGTCTTTGATCACATGATGTGAAATAAAATATTTAAATTATGTCCATATAGTTTTATTATTATGTCTCGATCCTGAAGGTGATGCTAAATCTTTGTCCATAGCTGTGTGAAGATCTAACAAGTATCACAGGTGTGCTGTCCGAGCAGATTCGCTTTGATTAGACCGCAGTCTTCTAACCCTTGCAGGTCCTGCTGCCGCCCGCTGTCCCTGAGCGAACTCTGACCCCGCCATCCCCGCGGTGATGATGACGTCACAGCGAGGGGGGAGTGCCCGGGACCTCTTCACGTTCGTCACGGCCGCCTCGTCGCACATCATGAGAGCGCTGCAGAGACCGAGAAGAATCCGACCCTCCAAGAGACGCGTGAACCATCGGAGATTCCTGCACAATCAGATCCACAGGCAAGCGAGAACCGTCCTCCTGCTGGAGAGCATGATGCTGGGGCTCGAGCACACGCAGTGGGATGCACTGGCGGGAGGGTTCTCTACCCCTGTCTGTGAGATGAGACGAGTTTGAAAGCTCTAGAACCACGCATGCAGACGAGCCTGCCTCTCTCTTGCACAGCGGTTAAGGCCACTCGCTTCAGCTTGCAAAGATTTCCAATTCGATTTAAAGTCTGAACGATTTAAAATGTGTTCAATCCCAAGGTTTAAAGCTCTTAAGAACGTGAATGGAAGGCCTGAGAGGCTCTTGCTTCTCCTGCTCGTGTGTATTGATAAGGATTGTGACAGTGGCAATGTCATTTTAATTGTTTTGCAGGAAGTACGCTGAAATTGAAGCAGCCAATCGGCAGCTGGCTTCCTCCATCCTGTCACAAGATGGGGTGGGGCTTCCTGTAGGCCACACCCACTCCCCGCCCCCTGCAGATCTCGGTCGGTCAGAGAGGTTGAACCAGCGAGGTATGGACTGCAAGGAACATCACTCGAATACTCACGCTACTAATTGAAATATGAAATTTGTAAAAGTCTCCCCATTGTAAAAGCACAGCACAGTGTGATGAAGCACAGTGAAAGCATGGTAAAGCACAGGGACGCATTGTGAAGCACAGAGAGGTCTGCTAAAGCACAGGGAAGCATTGTAAAGCACAGAGAGGTCTGGTAAAGCATAGGGAAGCATTGTAAAGCACAGAGAGGTCTGGTAAAGCATAGGGAAGCATTGTGAAGCACAGAGAGGTCTGCTAAAGCATAGGGAAGCATTGTAAAGCACAGAGAGGCCTGCTAAAGCACAGGGAAGCATTGTGAAGCATATTTTTAAAAAAAATAACCATGGTAAACATTCATAGTATAGTAAGCATGGGTGCTACTCAGATATTGGCATTGTATTGTATTAGCAATGGAATAGCTGGTAAATTCAAAGGTATACAACTCAACTAATTAACTGGAATTTCAATCTCTTTCA
>CM060303.1:2178843-2208843 GCA_030684275.1 Acipenser oxyrinchus oxyrinchus | reverse complement strand
GAGAGTGACAGAGGGAGAGAGAGTGCGAGAGAGTGATAGAGGGAGGGAGAGAGATCATGTGAGAGTGATAGAGGGAGAGAGAGAGAGCGTGTGAGAGAGTGACAGAGGGAGAGAGAGCGTGCGAGACAGTGATAGAGGGAGAGAGAGAGCGTGCGAGAGAGTGATAGAGGGAGAGAGAGAGCGTGCAAGAGAGTGATAGAGGGAGAGAAAGTGCGAGAGAGTGATAGAGGGAGAGAGAGAGAGCGAGCATGAGAGTGACAGAGGGAGGGAGAGCGTGCAAGAGAGTGACAGAGGGAGAGAGAGCGTGCGAGAGAGTGATAGAGGGAGGGAGGGAGAGAGAGAGAGCGTGCGAGAGAGTGATAGAGGGAGCAAGTCTCTCTCTTTGATTTCTGAGCTCCCTGTGTTTACCTCGGAGTCAGCTGGGCCTGGTCTGACTCGCAGCAGCAGGGGGCTTTCCTGGAAGCTCTCCCCACCTGTTCCAGCCACAAACCAAGTTGAAACAGGGGAGGGAGGGGTGGAGAATTCTTGACGTGGCATGGTCAGTAAAAGAGAGAGAAAGAGACAAACAAAGTCGATTTTGTGAATTTGATATAATATTTTCCAAATATGATTGCGGTCCTGCATGTACCGTTGGCTGAATAAGTGCTTGCAAGGCGTTCCATTGGCCTTGCAGATGAAACAGAATGTATGAAGTCCGCTAAGTGAACACAGACGGGCTGTTCTGCAATGAATTACAAGCCAGTCTGTCTCAGCATGCAGCTGGCTTACTTTACAAACCCTCTCTCTCTCTTTCTCCCCTCTCTCTCTCTCTTTGCTCTCTTTCTCTCCTTTCCCTCTTCTCCTTCTCTCCCCATTCCCTATCCCTCCCTCCCCCATCTTCCATCTCCTCCCTCCCTCTCTTTTTCTGGACTGTTCATCCCTTCTCCCTCCCTCTCCCCCCTCTCTCTTTCAGGACGCTGTCTCTCTCAGTGTGAAGTCGGCACAGTTTACACAACCTCCCTGTTCTCAAACCACAAACTCTGCGCCTGCCTGAAAAATAATATCTGTCCTGCGTCAGAGAGCTGAGCCCTCGCACGCCAAGCACTCTCCCCTAACACCTCTCCCCTTCACTCCAGAAAAAACACGCGTACCAGCCAGCTCCTTATCAACCAACCAACCAGTCAATCAATCAATCACTCAACCAGTCAATTAGCCAACCCATCAATCTACAGCAGGGCTGCCTAGTCAATCACAAACCTGGATGGCCATTCAATTTCACTCCAGGTTTGTTTAACAGGTAAAACGACATCATGAACTACCTCAGGGTCTGGATAGATGGAGGTTTATTTCATTGGTTCAGTTAAACGATTTAGAACCGGGTTTCGGAACAAAGACCAGGATTGGAAGGGCCAGCTTCGGGCAGCCCTGCGCTACAGTATGTATCTGTCTGGCTGCGTCTGTGCGGGGAAGTTCGGCTGGGCAAATATTTCCACACCTGGTTCCCAGTCTGACTCACACTAACACTGGCTGAGAAGAAAATACATCCAGTGAAACAGCATAGGCTTTTCCAACCCCGATCTGAGCTTGAAGGAGACATTGAAGCGTGCTCCTGGTTTATCTACAGGACTTGCACTCTAGTCCAAGTGCAGCTTTCTTATGAAGCTGCTTGTGTTTTGAGGACAAACCCTTCGGCCGTAGCTGTAGGCGGGCGCTTCCAGAGATCCTTCAAGTCAGCGACATGTTCCTAACATCTGATTTCATGTTTAATTCAACATTCTCTACTACTGCTGTAGCTGCTTAAAGATCATTAGCTGCTATGCAATGCCTTTCTGTAATATTTAACATGTTACAAAAAGAGATGACTCTTCCATATGTGAACAGACAGCTATAAGTGCTAGAAGCAGACAGACACGCAGACAGACACGAGGACAGACAGACTGATGGAGACGTGATTAATGTCCCACAGGTTTGGCTTTGTCCCTCAGCTGGGTCTGGTTATTGTATAAAAATAAACTCCAGGGTTCTGATGTGCTGCTCTGCTGTGCTGTGAGAGAGGTCTGGGAGCCCCGCTGAGCACTTTGAAGAGAGAAACTCGAGCCCTCGCACTCTGTCAGGGGAGGGGAGGACAAGAGCAGAGAGGTGGAGGGGGGGAGAAGATGAACAAGGAGAGGGGAGAGATTGGGAGGAAAATGGGGAAGGAGAGGGGAGAGGACAAGAGCAGAGAGAGAGGGTGATGGGGAAAGGAGGAAAAGACAAAAGGGGGTTAAAGAAGAGGGCAGACAGCCAGGGAGGAGCTGGGAGTTTTCTTGCTCGGTCGTTGCTTCTCTTACTTTCACTCTGTTTTTCAGATCATTGTTTTAGGATGAGGGGAGGTATTCCCAAAACTGATGTCGCAGTGTACGTACTGTCTGTGTGTGCGTCTCTCTCTCCCCTCCCCCTTCGACCTTCTTCCCCTTCTCTATCCCTCCCCCTCTCCCTCTCTCCATCCCTCCGCCTCTTCTCTTCTATGGGTTGGAAATGACTAGACAGCAATCATCTGCTTTTGTAATTTGTGAAACAGAAATGCTTCATAATGCTCCTCGTTTCTACAGGCCGGTTCATAATTTGCGCACAATTGGCAGAGATGCCTTTACTAGTCTTTGTTATCTTTATGAGACTGCTGTAAACGTTAAACCTATTTCAGAATTATAATATTGAAGTTTTTTTACAGCAGCGACTGTATCAGTGTGCATTTCAGTATGACAGACAGGTTCAGACTGCTCTGGCCAAAAGCATTGCATCTCCCTATAGAATGAACTCATTTTCCTTCATAAAGTCGAATGAAACCCTTTGAATAATTAATTTACACACCGCTTTTGTAGTTTTCCATATGCTCAATACAAAACTGACAAAAAAAATTGAGAAATCTGACATTTTCGAAATCTAACTTGAAATACTACTGTTATGGCTTCCGGTATAGACTTTTATGAGTTATCATTTTGGAGTTTCTTTGATTATATGATGTTAAATAAAATATCTAAATTTTGTTCATATACTTTTTGTTTTATCATGTATCAATCCTAAAATTCTAGGTGATGCAAAACTTTTGGCCAGAGTTGCAGGTCAGTTTGGATCAGTGAGTCTACTGTGTGTGTGTGTGTAATATATATATATATATATATATATATATATATATATATATATATATATATATATATATATATATATATATATAATAAAAAGCTTTGGATAACAACCACAGGGGTCCCTTCTCCAGGGTAAGTGTGTTTTTCATATTTGAAACATCGTAAAAGAACAACTTGTTCTGGGTATTAAATGACAGAGTTTTCTTAAGTAATGTGATTTGAGTAGTCATCACACCCTGCAGTGTTTCAAATCCTGAATCCTGAAGCAACCTGTGGCCTCAATAGAGCTCTCTTGTCTCTTCATTACTGAGTGATGCGGAAAACGAAACACTGCCTTACATTTTGTGTGAAAAAGTAACATTACTTTTTAGTCCGGTTTAAAAAAAAAAAAAAGGACTACGGCTAATCTGATTACAGTAATCTGATTACACTTTTCAGTAACTTGGAACTTTTTTGCTAGTGTTTATAACCTCTTATAATGGACAGGTCTGGTTGTCTTTCTATGTCTCTCTCTCTCTGCCTGTCTGTCTGTCTGTCTGCCTGTGTCTCTGTCTGTCTCTCTCTCTCTTGCTGCATCTCTCTCTGCCTCTCTCTCTGTCTGTGTTTATATGTCCGTCTCATCAATAATCATTCATTTTGTTTGTTGCTATTGTTTATAACCACTTCCAGTACATCCACTCACAATGTATCCCTAAATTAAAGTGTTTCCCTCTTTTAAACAGGGAGCGGGTCTGTGATAATGTCACGAGTGCTGATAAGAGGTAAGGGAATGGATTGCTGTATTTCAATGTGTGAGTTACTGTGCGTTTGTCAGCATTAATGTTTTGGATACAGTGGTGCTCTGTCTGTGTGAGTCAGTCTGTGTCTGTGTGTGTGTCTCTGTGTGTGCGTGCATGCGTGTGCGTGTGTGAGTCAGTGTGTGTTCCAGCCTAGTCCAGCTGTCTGTGAGACTGTGTGTGAATCTGCTCTTATAAGGACAGAGAGAGAGAGACTGAACGAGTGTGGACCCCAGCTGAGACAAGAATCTGAAATACTGACCATAGAGAGAGAGAGAGAGGAGTGAGAGAGGAGAGACAAAAATAAAATGACATTTAGAAATCTAATATGAAATACTGTACTACTAGTATGGCTTCTGATAGACTTTTGCAATATAGTATTGTAGTTTATTTGATTGCATGATGTTAAATAAAAGATATATATTTAAAATTATATCTCAATCGCAAAATTCTAGGTGATGCACAATGTTTGGCCACAGCTGTAGGTCTCCCCGTGGTCTCCTGGAACCAGTGTTCAAGCCACTGGTCCTGAAACAGTGTCTCCGTGATCCCAATACTTTAGAGAAGAGAGTAGATGCAATGCTGTGCTTTGTAATGAAGAATGAGAGAGGAAGAGGGAGGGACATACCGGTCCCAGCAGGGTGTGAGGAATTTGAACACATACCTGGCATGAATATGCTAAGAGAGAGGGGGAGAGGGATGGGGGAGAGAGAGAGAGGGAGGGAGGAGAGAGAGAGAGGGAGGGTGGAAGGAAGGGATGGTAGGGAGGAAGGGATGGGAGAGGGAGAGAGGGGTAGGGAGGGAGAGAGAGAGGGACAGGGGTAGGAAGGGAGGAAGGGATGGGAGAAGGGTAGGGAGGACTGGACGGAGGGAGGGAGGGAGGGACAGGAGAGGGAAGGGAGGATGGAAGGGACAGGAGAGGGGAGGGGGAGGGAGGGAGAAAGGGATGGGAGAGGAGAGACAGGTGCTTAAATGATGACTAGTAAAACAATTGATTATTTTAGAGATAAAAAAAACTAGAGGGGAGGAGTGGAGAGAGAGACCCGGTAATTGAAAATTGACAGAGAACTAAAGGGAATGAGAGAGAGGGAGAAGATAGATCGAAAACTGACGTAGAAAGGAGGTCGGAAATCACATAAATACACGATTGTATTGGCCGGTTTGACAGACCTGATTAGCGCTACCTTCTCTGGTCCAAGATTAGTGCCAATCGGGTGGTCAGTGGAACCAGCAGATATAGATACATTTATGCATCATACAATAGATACACAGATAGGAAACTCCACGGGGTAGAATTACATACGCAATGACTGGAAGGGATGCAGCGTTACTATCCGATCAGTTCAGAGGAGAGAAAAGGGAGTGGGGGAGACAGGTGAAAGAGAGAGTGGGAGGGAGGAAGGGAGGGGTGGCTACAGAAAGAAAGTAAGAAAAAGGAAAGGGAGTGGAAAGAGGAGAGCTGACAAGGCGGGTTGGGATAGAAAAAGAAGGAAAGAGGGAGAGAGAGGGAGGGAGGTAGAAAAGGGGTGGGAGACCGAAGGACAGGAGAGGGAGGGGTGAGAGAGAGAGAGACAGGGAGAAAGAGAATGAAGAGAGAGGCAGTGAGTGTCTGGTGTACACTGGAGATTTGATAAAAGTAGAGCCGCCTTGCAGGCTACGGTAAGGACAAGTTCCCGTCTCGCTTGTCTTCTGGGAACGCGTTATAATATTTATTTCCTCGGTTTGCCACGGTGTGGTTTGTATTTAAGTGTGAGACTCTAGACGAGAAGCAGACGAGACTCAAAGGTGCGCTTTGGGCAATAGTAAAAAAAATGAGATTTTAACTTCAGGAGGAAAAAAAAAAGAATTCCGAAACGGCTTTGGAGATGAAGAGTTTGGAGATTTAACAACAAAAGGTAATACTTGTAAAAAAAAAAAAAAAAATCAATATATATATTTGTTTGTAATCGAGTCATTTTTTTTTAACAATGTATGTATCTGTATATATATATATATATATATATATATATATATATATATATATATATATATATATATATATATATATATATATATAAAATTTGTTTTAATTCAAGCGTTTTTTAAAGATCGCTTGGGACGATTCTGAAGTTTGAGAGACGATGCTATTCGATGGTACACCGCTGGACTGGGTGCATTGTAACGCACGAAGAATGGTCTTTTATCGGAAATAAATGGAAGTGAATATTGACAGTCTCCTAGATGTTTAAGGTAAGCACGTTGCTTTAGAACGCCCCCTTGTTTATATAGTAATTGACGCTTAAAGGCCGGTATATTTCTATACTTTTACCAGCAGACAGTATCGCTAGAAGAAGTATCTTTCAGAATATATCGGGCTTATAGTGTAAAATGTGATTATATTGTGTACAGTTATTAACAGGCTTCTGGTATTAAAGGGAAACACAATGCGTTAAATGTCTTATTATGGTGTCGCATTTAACACACATTTGAAAACAAACGGCGTTGTCTTAACTGACAAATGAATTGTGTTCAAGTTGCAATATTTATGAATGTATCGTTGGTATATGAAATATAGAATGGCTTCCTCATATTAGGGACCCGTTGTCACGTTTGTTGTTTGGTAAAGATGTTGCTTTATAGAATATAGGACAGTGTACTTTCTTTGTTTGTTTTACTAATATAAATATATCGCTATGATTTGTTATTTTTGTAACTATAATAATTCGTTGACAAAACGCCTATGAAAGCGCGTTCCTGTGTTTATACACACAGTTGATTTCTCTGGCTACATAGATGTAGGAGATGATGTTCAAAAGATGTTCAAAATAGCTTTGCACAGTTAGATGCGTCATCTTCAGAGCTGCATCATAAAGATATTAATTTAATTACAGAGGGAGTAGTTATATATATATATATATATATATATATAATACTGTTTATTTACATAACTGATAAAATACATAACAGCAATATTTAATAATTACACGCCTGTTCCGGTTCTTTTTGTACACAAACTCATACAGTAGTCTCGCTAAGAAGTTTCGAATAATGAGTCACACAAATACACATTGGTTTAGTTTTCCTCGATTGGAATTATATTGCCCTTTAAAAAAAGCCTTCTACTGTAAACATAACTGTAAAACCAAAGCGCGTTAAAGCGCGGAGCTGGTCCGTGAAGCAATAAACACGAATCGTGTTATTTGAATTTGCATTTTGTTTTTATTGCAGAACAACACCGCATTTATTCAGAACTGTTTCCCTTGAACACGAGTTGCGTTATAAAGCTTACCCACAAACTCTGTAATACCTAATCAAATACACGATGCCTGTGTTTTATTTTAACACGGCGTAACTTTCTGCACAGTGCAGAAATGCGTTAGAGAATAACTAGAAACTCATGCTGGGGTGTTAGTCCTGTGGATCTCTAAAGGGACCCACGTGAATGGATGGCGTTAGATGGAAAGCGTTGCCAGACTTTTCAATGTTCAATATTTCTGCTCGTCTGGATCTTGTTTGCTTGCATGGAATAAAATACACACGTGGGAATTTTCCACTAGCTTTGTCGTGGTGGAGAGTTTTCTTTTAACATTAAAAAGTATAGTTTTTATATTTTTAACAGTAAAGCATATTTATTTATTTTTATTCGTGGGACTTTATGAAATATAAATTCTAAATCATCCTAGAACCGGTATGGTTTTAAATAAATGAGATCCGGGATGAATAACACGCGTTCTACACAACATCTCACATTTCAAATGGGTTTATACATCCGCAGTCGTGTTTGAATATTCACTGCACACTTTAAATCCCAAATTACGATTATTCTTTTTTAGGTCAACAAAATGTTTGCTGTAAGGTCGCGTCATTTCGGGGGCTGCATTATCAGAGACATGATATTTTACACTGTAAAAAAATGCCGTATTTTTATTCTACAATTGTCTTATTGTCTAGGGCGCTGTGTGGTCCAGTGGTTAAAGAAAAGGGCTTGTAACCAGAAGGTCCCTGGTTCAAATCCCACCTCAGCCACTGACTCACTGTGTGACCCTGAGCAAGTCACTTAACCTCCTTGTGCTCCGTCTTTCGGGTGAGACGTAGTTGTAAGTGACTCTGCAGCTGATGCATAGTTCACACACCCTAGTCTCTGTAAGTCGCCTTGGATAAAGGCGTCTGCTAAATAAACAAATATATTATTGTCATGTTTTTTTTAAGTTTTTTTAAGTTACAATGTTAGTGTAAAATACGTTTAAAAATGATGTAGGCCTACTTTAACAGGGAAATATACACTAAAATAATCTACACATTTTATGACGCCAATATTAAGGTAAATCTTAACAATACGGTTTTTTTTGTTTTGTTTTTTTACAGTGTAATGAAACGTTAATACGCTTCTTACTGGAGGAGAAGGGATTCGCGTGAACGTTTCCTTGACTGAATACTTTGCCTCTGAGTTCATGGTTTCCGGCTGGTTTCACGCAGCTGGATACCCGCACGCTAATCTGGTGTTATTTTAGGTAAGACTGCGAGTATAGGGTTTGTGAAACTATAGCCGCTAGTGTCAGTACCCGATCTGATTAGAATCAGTCGATTGAATGCGACGTCATCAAGGAAAATCATCCCATAGGAATGGACCAGTCGGTACCTACTAGCCTCCCAGCAGGTAGAGCCGGTCCGGATCAAGCGCTTTAATGCACGTCGGGTGTAATAGCCGCTAGAGGGCGTTAAACAAGCGGTGTTGAAATAACAGTTACCGTTTAATAGTAACGCAGTTAGTTTTAGGGGTAGAGATTCGGTTTAAGGGTAGAGATTACGTTAGTGGTAGACATTATTATTATTATTATTATTATTATTATTATTATTATTATTATTATTTTGTAAAACGTAACTGTGCTTGATTGAAGCTATTTGTAACACATTTTCAATGTACTGTAAAATTTACTGCGGCTACTTGCAGTTTTGTTTAAGTCACCTGTAACGCTAATGCTTTGTAAAAATAACCTCCCCCCAATACGGTGTATCTTTGTACTACTGTGTTGTTTTTACTCCTGCGATTTCTAATACTGTCAGTCAATTTCTCTTACAATTAGAGTCTTAGCATTGCACAATTAAAAACAATGTATTGATTAACTGGAATGAGTTGTAAAGTAATGACCGGACACCGATACTCTGCATCGGGTCTGAGATTGAAAAACACAAAACACACCAACCCGCTCGCGCATCGTGACAATGGTAATTGTCTTCAGGGATTGGAATTGCACTAACCAGCGTCATCCTTCTATTGTTGGCCGGGTCGTTTTGAGGTTCATTATTTAGTGCGGTGTCAACGCTCGCAGATTAACGAAACGAGACTTCGTGGTTTTAATTAAGATCCTCCGTCCAGCTTGATTTACAGCATAGAACCTTTTAACAAAATGAAATCAAGTCGGCAGGTCTTAAAAAAAAAACACACACACACGCACATCAATCCAAATGGGACAGGCTTGCTCTTGCATTTCACTAGAAGCGATTATCACGAGGAAATAATCTTCTGCCGGTCGTAAGAGAAAGAGAAAGGGGCTCGAGAGGATCGATTCACAGATAATATACAACACAGCCGTGTGCAGTTACTAGAACACCAGTCCCCCGTGGCTTCTGTAGTTTTGATTCGTTGTGCGTGTGAAATGAAAACACTGGAACTGGAAATCTTGATGAAACTCGTCAAAATAGGCAAATTAGTGATCGTCTAATTTAATCGCGTTGATGTTAACAATAATACCAGATTTTTTTTTTTGCATGACATTGCATTAAAACACCTTCACTATGTCCACTTAATATTTAATATTGTGTGTGTGTATATATATATAAAATAATTATTGCCCAGAATTTCTTTAGTAAAAAAAAAGAAGACAAATTGCAAATGTATTTTTAGGACGGAAAGTCACAATAAAATAGGACATTGTTGGTTAAAATCAATAAACTGTAATGCAAAAAACAGCCCCTTGTATAAATTATTAATGACAGTGACGTAGGTCCGCGTGCTTGTGTTTTATTACAGTGACAGCACGTCTCTGAAATGTGGTTTAAATGGGTTTTGTGTTACTGGATGTTTCTCGAGATCTGTTTAGCTTTGAAGCGATTTTATGTTTTTAATAGCCCTAAATACAGCTGCATTGTATTACGTGTATATTTTAACATTCAACACAATCACGAAAAAGTTTAAAAAAAATTAAAAAAAGGAAATGTTTTATGAAAGTAGCTACAGAATCACCATAGGTCTTACCTGTTTCGCTGTTGCATTGGCTGTACGGGTCTCAAATGTGCAGTTTTAAAAGAAACGCATAAACAAGCATTTTCATCTTAAAACACGCTATCTCATCCTTCTACACAGGTTCAAGAAAGTTCTCAATTTGTATGCATTATTTCAGTGTGTCGGTTATACTTCCTGGGTCAGCAGTGTCCTCTGGGTAATAGCATGCTTCAGGCACGCGATTTGATCAGCTTCCACCGGCACCGTTCAGTCGGTAGCAGCAAGTGTAAACGACTTCAATTAAAAACATGACATGCATGCATTTCATCCTTTTCTTCTACTTCTTTAAGTAATCTTACATTTTGAAGTAAAATGCTTTGCTAGTATTGGTGTTCATTTTATTTATGACTGTGAAAGCACAGAGCAGATTTATGGTTCGCTGTGCGGTAACAACTTTGATCAAATATGTGAGGGTGGCGTTCTGTCACACACGTGAGAATGGACTAATGGTCTAACACACTAACGACAAAGCCATGAGTCTTATATTGCATGTCAGGCCATTCTCTCAGTCTTATGTGGTGAAAAAAGTTAATTTAATACATTTGATGTGTCATTTTCCATATATATATATATATATATATATATATATATATATATATATATATATATATATATATATATATATATATATATAGCTATGGCCAACATTTTTGCATCACTTAGAATTTTAGTATTGCGATATTTTATTTAACATCATTGTAATCAAAGAAAATGCAGAATGATATTGCATAAAAGTCGTTTTTGTTGGTTTTTCATTTAAGTATATGGGAAAACTACAAAGCACTGGTATGTAATTCAATATGTTAACAAGGGAACATTATTCAGCAGCTTTTGGAGGACTATATGAAGCTGAGTGAGTTCGTTCTATATAGAGGGTGTGTAATTCAATATGTTAACGTAACATTATTCAGCAGGTTTCATTTGACTTCATGAAGCAAAATTAGTTCATTCTATAGGGTGATGCAGAACATTTGGCCAGA
Source organism: Acipenser oxyrinchus oxyrinchus (assembly GCA_030684275.1). Taxonomy (NCBI): domain Eukaryota; kingdom Metazoa; phylum Chordata; class Actinopteri; order Acipenseriformes; family Acipenseridae; genus Acipenser; species Acipenser oxyrinchus. Next base: position 2,197,721 of record CM060303.1, on the reverse strand, counting down.
GCTGCATGTACGCTTCAAGTCAGTCTGCATATCCCAATAGCTAATACATGGACTGTAATTGATACAATTCTCCTTCTCTGCTGCAGTTCTTTTACAAGGATGAAGCCGGATTGGAACTACAGTTTGCCTTCTAAGAACAAAGGAACCCAAGTTGGTTGAATCAGCAACACAAAGTGAGACGGGCATACTGAGGGACAGCAAACGATGGATTTCTACCAACACAGCAGCCAAATCCAGAACCCCCACCACCATCAAAGCAACTCCTCCGCGGGGACCCCCTGGCAAAGGAACCAGTCTTCAGCCTTCTCCCCCAACTCCTCGGCGCCCCCTGCTGAAGACATGATAGTCACTGCGGTCATCGGAACGATCCTGTCTCTGATGTGTGCCATCGGGGTGGCAGGTAACCTCTACACCCTGGCGGTGGTACGCAGAGGGCATGGGAGGTCCTCCTCTTCTCTGTATGTCCATGTTCTGAACCTAGCTTTGGCTGACCTGCTTTATCTCTGCACCGCCCCGTTTATCGTCTATGACAGCTTCGCTCCGGACTGGGTCTTCGGGGAGGCCGGCTGCAGAGTCCTGTTGACTTTGGATCTCCTCACCATGCACTCCAGCATTTTCATCTTGACCATCATGAGCTCCGAAAGGTATGCGGCCATCGCAAGGCCCCTGGCCGCAGCCGGGAGGTCCAGGGGCTATCGGAAAGTGGTGGCCCCTTTAGTCTGGGTCCTGTCCCTGGGTCTGACCTCTCCCATGATGGCCATGGTGCATCTGGAGGAGCGGCTCATGGAGGATGGGAGTCTGAGGAGGCTGTGCTCCCCCACGTGGAGCGAGGAGGATTATAAAGTTTACCTCACGGTGCTTTTCACCACCAGCATCCTGGCTCCGGGGGTCATCATCGGGTTCCTGTACGGTGGCTTGGCTCGAATCTACTGGAGATCCCAGACCAAAGGGAATGTGGGTCAGGGGCAGTCACGGCCTCCCAAACACAAGGTCCTGTACATGATCTTCGCCATCGTGCTGGCCTTCTGGGCATGTTTCTTACCCTTTTGGGTCTGGCAGCTGCTGCCTCTGTACCGGCCGGAGGCCCTGCGTTTTTTACCTGTGCGAACAGAGATTTATATCAATCACCTGGTGACCTGCCTGACCTACGGGAACTCCTGCGTGAACCCTTTCCTGTACACGCTGCTGACCAAGAACTACAAGGAGTACCGCAAGGGCAATGCCGGGAGTCACCACAAGGGGGCGGTGGTGGTCATGCTGGCTTCTTATCCCTGCAAGAGGGGGACTGGGCTTAGCGAGGCAGGGGTCGGGGAGGCTGGGAGGGCCGGAAGTGGGAAGATTGTGGCCCCCAGCTCCGCGACTGCAGCGGAAACTGTTATCCGCTCATCTGGTCACCTGCAGGGGGCGGTATAGCACAGGGGTGAACCTGAAGAGCCGCAGAGTCTTCTGTTTTTTTGTTTGTAATTGACCAGTGTGCTTTATTTGAGTTCACAGCTACTCTGGGAAGAATTACCTTCCATGAATAGTCAAGATATTCCCAGGCATATTTTAAGGTGGGGGTGGGGGTGGGGGTGGGTGATATTGTAATTTTGCTTGTATTTTAATTTGTTCTGTATATTTTTTACATTTTATAAACATATTTAAAGATTGGAGATAGAAACTGGCATATAAATAAGTTATCTATAAGATATGAATTGCTGCGTAAATTAGACAAAACACGTTGGGGGGAAAACGCGTTGATAAATAATTTTGTAATGTTTTTTTGTGCTGTATATTATACAGATTTTTTTTTTAATTATTATTAATGCATGCTGAAGCACTAGCCTACCGTTCTGCCCAAGAGACTTTTACATTGTGCATAGCACCCCCTGGTGAATTATACGGCAATAGCCGGTAAAAGAAAACTTCTGGTAAATGCAAGCAAGTCTTCAGAAAGGTTTCATTTGGTTGTTTGTATGCATTTTCTTTTCCTCATATACGATACACTGTAAATTCTGTATATTAAATATATGACTCTATTAATTGAAATACATTGTTTGTTTTTTTTTAAAAGATGGGTAGCTTTCTGAGAGGTGATTTAAGTTTTATTGCTGGTGATAAATTTCACTTGAAGTACACAGAGAGAATCTAATATGTATTACAATCACTTTAAGCAGCTGTGCCATAATTTAAAAAAAAAACAACAACTACATGAACATCATTTAGATCTTTTATTTAAGATCATGTAATCAAAGAAACTACAAAATGACATCGCATAAAAGTCTATACCGGAAGCCATAATATTAGCACAACAGTATTTCATGTTAGATTTCGAAATGGCACATCTTATTCAATTTGTGTCAGTTTTCCGTTAAACTACAAAGCGGTGTGTAATTCAATATGTTAACATTATTTCATTCAAAATGTGATGCAAAATGTGTTGATTCTACAGGGTGGTGCAAAGCTTTTGGCCAGCGCTGTAGATATCGTTGTGGGTGTTTAACTGAGCGCCGTTCTTTAAATACAGGGCATCAATCATCTTGTCTCATGAACGGTCCCTTCGTTAATTTCATTAAATTAGCCGTCAGACCCAGAGAGATGAATGGCGGACGGGTTTAAGACGCTATCGGCTGCTTACGTCCCGCAAGAAAATGAAATTAAAGGGGCGGACAGTTTTAAAAAGAAAAAGTACCCCCGCTTAACAAACCTGAGATTAATTTCTGACTTTCATTTGTAACTCTTGTGTGGACGTATTGTTTAGTACCACTGTGTTATACTGATTCACAGGATCACAACACAGTCTCGCTATTATTATTATTATTATTATTATTATTATTATTATTATGATGATGATGATGATGATGATGATGATGATGATGATGATGATGATGTATGTATGTGTATTTATTAGCAGACGCCCTTATCCAGGGCGACTTACAGTTGTAAACAAAAAATACATTTCAAGAATCACAGTCCAAGTACTAATACAATTAAGAACAAGATAAAATAGTATATTACAAAATACGAATCAATAATATATATATATATATAAACAGTTTGCTTGAACTTCTGGTGTTTGATGCCACTGTCTGCGTCGCATGATGTTCTTCATTAAGGAAGGCAGACAGAGGGAAGGAGACGTCATTGATTGGTCGACAGGCTGTAAGCATGATTGGTTAGTCACATCCCCTCTCGAGATAGCATCTTTCCTAGCAAGCAGTTCAGTGATCTTCATGTGCGGTGCAGACAGATAGGGACACTGCAATGGCGATGTAACGATCCTGTATTATACAGATAGGGACACTGCAATGGCGATGTAACGATCCTGTATTATACAGATAGGGACACTGCAATGGCGATGTAACGATCCTGTATTATACAGATAGGGACACTGCAATGGCGATGTAACGATCCTGTATTATACAGATAGGGACACTGCAATGGCGATGTAACGATCCTGTATTATACAGATAGGGACACTGCAATGGCGATGTAACGATCCTGTATTATACAGATAGGGACACTGCAATGGCGATGTAACGATCCTGTATTATACAGATAGGGACACTGCGGAATGGACGAGACTGGTCAACAGATGCACTGATTGGTTAGTCACATCCCGTATCGAGATAGCATCTTGCACTGGCAAGCAGTGTCAGTGATCTTCATGTGCGATGTATACAGATAGGGACACTGCAATGGCGATGTAACGATCCTGTATTATACAGATAGGGACACTGCAATGGCGATGTAACGATCCTGTATTATACAGATAGGGACACTGCAATGGCGATGTAACGATCCTGTATTATACAGATAGGGACACTGCAATGGCGATGTAACGATCCTGTATTATACAGATAGGGACACTGCAATGGCGATGTAACGATCCTGTATTATACAGATAGGGACACTGCAATGGCGATGTAACGATCCTGTATTATACAGATAGGGACACTGCACTGGCGATGTAACGATCCTGTATTATACAGATAGGGACACTGCAATGGCGATGTAACGATCCTGTATTATACAGATAGGGACACTGCAATGGCGATGTAACGATCCTGTATTATACAGATAGGGACACTGCAATGGAGATGTAACGATCCTGTATTATACAGATAGGGACACTGCAATGGAGATGTAACGATCCTGTATTATACAGATAGGGACACTGTATTATACTAACTGAGAGGCAATAGAAACGCAAGGGCGAATTTATATTGAAGTGCAAATTTGAATACGCTGTGGGAACAATAAAGCCCTAAGAAAAATGATTTCTTTATTCTTTCACTCTTTCTTTCTTTATCGTTTTCTCTCCTTTCTTTCTTTCATTATCTCCTCCTCTCTTTTAACATAATTGCGGTTCATCGGATACTGCAGGTTTAATACAAAAGCGGCTATTTCACAGAACATGTCGTTTTTACTTGTGACCAATAGAGGGCAGCAGTGACCTGGAAATGAATGCTGCGGCTGGACGATCCAGCGCAAATCACACTGGAAGGAGCCAATCAAAACCGCACAGGTAAGGGTAATAACTGTACCGCGGAGCTCTCCGTTTTATTTATAAGTCATAAATCTGATGAATAATCAAGTGTGAACAAATATGATTACATAAAACAAGCATGGAGCTTTGGACTTCGTTGAATATGTTTGTTTCTTAATTACCATTGCTGAGGAATAGGCTTTGAATGATACCACTGGCAATCATACCCTAACCCTAATGCTTTCAGATCAATCAAATCAAGTTAATCTTAGGATTTACCCCAAAAACTGGGACATTCATTACTGGGGAGTTTGTTCCGGACCCTCACAATTCTCTGTGTAAAAAAGTCCCTCCTATTTTCTGTTCTGAATGTCCCTTTATCTAATCTTCATTTGTGACCCCTGGTCCTTTTTTAATGTCGAAAAAGTACCTTGAGTCGACATTGTCTATACCTTTTAGGATTTTGAATGTTTGAATCAGATCGCCGCGTAGTCGTCTTTGTTCAAGACTGAATAGATTCAATTCTTTTAGCCTGTCTACATACGACATGCCTTTTAAACCCGGAATAATTCTGGTCGCTCTTCTTTGCACTCTTTCTAGAGCTGCAATATCCTTTTTGTAAACGAGCTGACCAGAACTGAACACAGTATTCTAGATGAGGTCTTACTAATGCATTGTAAAGTTTTAACGTTACTTTCCTTGATTTAAATTCAACACTTTTCATTTTCACACACACACACACACACACATATATATATATATATATATATATATATATATATATATATATATATATATATATATATATATATATATATATATATATGTTAAATACTTCTTTAATCTTCTTATTTCAGTAAATCCAGATTCCTAGAAGGATTACTGTATCATAATCTGTTACTGTGCAATATACATTTCATAGACTTTTTGTATTTACTACAAGTAAAAAATAACTGTCAGGGACTGTTTCTCCTCATTGTGTTACAGTGGACCCTACCGGCCAGGCATCGGTGGAGATCAAGCAGACATGGTCGCTCATTTCCTCCTTGAGTTCCTGGGTGTGGAAGCTGGCTCGGTCATGGGATCGGAGGATGCCAGCTGAACCTTCAGGTCTCCTGAGCAGCTGTGTGGGGGAGTCGCTGTGGTGAGGGGATGCAATTGGAGGGTCTGAATTCAGGAGGAAATTGAGGGTAAAATAGTTTTGCACTCTAAGTTATAAATAAATAAATAAATACAAAAAAATAAATAGATGAACTCCTGTTTTTTAGAACAGTTTTATTTCCTACCCAAAATACAATCTTAAAAAGTGAATTCCCTACATCCTACATACATAAAACAATAAACACACACACACACACACACACACACACACACACACACCGAAACAGATAGAATTATTAATGTCAATATCCTTTAAACCGCAAGTATAATTATTATTTGTATTGCAATTCTTATCACATTGCAGTTACCCCGAGTAAACCGTTTCAATTTCTAAAACTGCGAGCTTGTCTGTTTGACAAAAGGAAAAACAAATCAAAGTTTTCTACTTTTAATAAATAATCCTGTTTTACACAATAATTGCACCCTGTCCCAAAATATACATACACAATGGAAATGTCCTACAGATCTGTGATAATGTATGCAGCGTGAAAACATTCCCTGAAAGATTCTTCTGTCTTCAATGATTTCGTGTCTTTCCTCGCATTGGCCAAGCTGTCAACACCCGACCACTGGGAACCTTTAAGAGTAACTTCTGAAACTACTAATTATTCCGATGACTTAAACGGGTTTTCTGCAAGTAATCTACAGAAACAAACAGAAATCAACAGTGATTTTAAAATATGCTGTACACCTGATTCCTCAAATTAAATTTTGAGCAATTTGAAAATGTCCTTTGAAATCTGCCGTGTCCCACAACACTGGTCAGTTTTAGACTGAAATGTCATTTCTTGGGGTCTGCTGACTGTATTGATCCGCAGTTTAGCCTTCTCTGTATTCGCTACTGAATGCGTTCTCCGCTGGTAGTTTTAGCTATAGAGATACAAGTTTCCTTCCTCATTGAAATCAGTATGCGAAGCGACATAGTCGTGGGACACTCCGAGCTTTATCGTTTGTTAATATATTTACTGGTCACGTTTCATTATAAGGGCCGTGGTTTTTTTAGTTAATTAGCTGTTAACAAACCTTGTTCATTTTGAGCTAAGTGTTCCACATTAAGATATTTATAAACGGATGCAGCGGTCAGTGTTGTGTGTCCTGTCCCCTGTCGGTGATACGCGGTTAAAAGCTGGGACGTGATAATCCACTGCGCTCTGGTGTTTGCAGTTGGCCTATTTATATATTAAATAACAACTAACAGAAAAATAAACACAGGTCTCTGAATGAATGCAAACGGAATAGCAGCGAACGCGTCGACATTTCTATAGGAATTTGAGGCCATTGTTTTAAACTGTAATCCTCATACCCACCTTGTCAAAAGATTCCTGCAAATCTGAAATCATATCAATAAGGGAACAGAGAGGCGATCATTTGAAACAGTAACACTGAGAAGATCAAATACATTTCATCGAGATAACTGCGTAGAAACAATACGCGCGGCTTCAGTACAGAAGTTTCTGTTTAGATATGTTTTTTTCAAACCAACTTTAGCTTTTCCCTTTGTATTAATTTTTTACTTGGGTAAGATCACCAGACGTGCTTTTCAGCAGATCAGAAACAAATAACAAATGGAAAGCGATCGGGGTTCACAGTGAACGCATCGCACGGCATTGCAATGAAACGCAACCCACAGTGGACACATCTCCCTGTATCGTTACACTGCAGCCGGAACCCGTGCGTTTCCCAGCCCTGTGAGTCTGTCACGCAGGGAGCTGCGCTCAGCAGCTCATGAAGTCCAGTTGGGGCGAGGCCTCGGCGGTGCTGGTTTGGATGAGGTTCGGGTCGCCGGCTCTGGGGTTCGGGGTCACCAGCCCCAGCTCGCTGTGGTCCATCAAAGCCACCTCGTTCTCGTAACAGAACGACGCGCGCGTGGTCTGGATGTATTTCCGCTCGGCCAGGTCCTTTGCACTGCAGCTGGGGATGCTGGGAACTTTATATGTGCGATGGAAATAGGAGTAATCCACCTGCAAGCACACAATACAATCAAAATACAATACAATCAAAACACAATACAATACAATCAAAATACAATACAATCAAAATACAATACAATACAATCAAAATACAATACAATCAAAATACAATACAATACAATCAAAATACAATACAATACAATCAAAATACAATACAATCAAAATACAATACAATCAAAACACAATACAATACAAAATACAATACAATCAAAATACAATACAATACAATACAATCACAATACAATACAATACAATACAATCAAAATACAATACAATCAAAATACAATACAATACAATCAAAATACAATACAATCAAAATACAATACAATCAAAATACAATACAATACAATCAAAATACAATACAATCAAAATACAATACAATCAAAACACAATACAATCAAAATACAATACAATCAAAATACAATACAATCAAAATACAATACAATCAAAATACAATACAATACAATCAAAATACAATACAATCACAATACAATACAATACAATCAAAACACAATACAATACAATACAATACAATACAATACAATACAATAATACAATACAATCAAAATACAATACAATCAAAATACAATACAATACAATACACAATACAATACAATACAATACATACAATCAAAATACAGACAATCACAATACAGACTATGTACAATATGTACTGACAATGCGGAACATCATTATGCAGATCATATGACTCTAACCCTAACACAGCACATTTCTGATACAGATTGTGTACTTATATACTGACATGTGCAAAATCAGTTTTACATTGTGACTCTAAAACTAAACATGCATTACCTAGAATTTTACGATTTGAGACACATAATTATAATGTATATATAAAAACATAATTTAGATCTTTGATTATACATGATGTAATCAAAGAACCTACAAAATGCATATCACATAGAGTTTTACCCGATCTATGAGTACAGCAGTAATTATACATGTTAGATATATTAAAATGTCACATTATTCAGCAGCTTTCATTTGACTCTATGAAGCTGAGGGAGTTCATTCTATATAGAGGGGTGGAATTCAATATGTTAACAAGGGAACATTATTCAGCAGCTTTCATTGGACTCTATGAAGCTGAGGGAGTTCATTCTATATAGAGGGGTGGAATTCAATATGTTAACAAGGGAACATTATTCAGCAGCTTTCATTGGACTCTATGAAGCTGAGGGAGTTCATTCTATATAGAGGGGTGGAATTCAATATGTTAACAAGGGAACATTATTCAGCAGCTTTCATTGGACTCTATGAAGCTGAGGGAGTTCATTCTATATAGAGGGGTGGAATTCAATATGTTAACAAGGGAACATTATTCAGCAGCTTTCATTGGACTCTATGAAGCTGAGGGAGTTCATTCTATATAGAGGGGTGGAATTCAATATGTTAACAAGGGAACATTATTCAGCAGCTTTCATTGGACTCTATGAAGCTGAGGGAGTTCATTCTATATAGAGGGGTGGAATTCAATATGTTAACAAGGGAACATTATTCAGCAGCTTTCATTGGACTCTATGAAGCTGAGGGAGTTCATTCTATATAGAGGGGGTGGAATTCAATATGTTAACAAGGGAACATTATTCAGCAGCTTTCATTGGACTCTATGAAGCTGAGGGAGTTCATTCTATATAGAGGGGGTGGAATTCAATATGTTAACAAGGGAACATTATTCAGTAGCTTTCATTGGACTCTATGAAGCTGAGGGAGTTCATTCTATATAGAGGGGGTGGAATTCAATATGTTAACATTATTCAGCAGGTTGCATTCGACTTCATGAAGCTGAGGGAGTTCATTCTATAGGGCGATGCAAAACCTTTGTACAGACACACGCTCACAGACTCACATGCTCACAGGGTTTCTCAGCGTACCTGGTAGTGGTTCTTCTTGTCGAAGAGCACGGGTTCGAAGCGGTGGCCCCACAGGATCTCGTGGCTGAGGTAGGAGCTGCGGCACTGCGTGGTCATGGCCGTGGCCTCCACCATGCCCTCCAGGATGACCACGACTTCGAAGTCGGCCTCTTGCTCCAGCTCCGCCTGGCTCAGCCCGTACAGTGGGCTGTCCTCGTCGATCTCGTGGACGATGGTCACGGGAGACACCAGGAAGATCCGGTCCGTGCCGTTGTCGAAGCCCACGTTCATGTCCTCGTGGTCCAAGGGAAGGTACTCTCCTTCTGGGGTTACGCGTGGCTGGAGAGGAGGCGGGGGTAAGGATGACAAATCCGTCGGTGTGATTCTTGTCTGTGATTTTGTTTTTCCTACACAGGGTGAAGTTATCTGTCCTGCAGCTGTGTTCTGCAAAACCTCCGCAATGCTGATCAAGTACAAACTCACTCAGTCGCTTATATCTAGACTTGCTGCTATTATTTGTTTATTTTTTTTGTTGTCATATCGCCAATTAAAATCGATATTTGTTTTTGAGATAATTTACAGTTTTTCTCTGATCAGAGAATGGGTGACCACACACTTTTTAAGCCTTTGAGAAACATACACATTTTGTTTCGCAAAACCCCCTTTATTCATATTCAACATGCAACAAAACCATGGTTACCAGCATTCTAATTGTTCAACATTCTATTCAATTATCTGTTCAGAGATACTAAGATATTTAATGAGCGAGTTGTCCGAGTGAAGCTATCCTGCAACGAACTCCCCATCCCCAGCTGTGCTGCTTTCCTATAGAAAAGGGAGAACGTTTCGGGGTGGGACCATTCTGCTTGTGAGCAATTAAAATATTTAGCATATTTGTTAAAAATGAAACCATTATTATCTATTTGGAGATACCCGGGTATTTAGTAAGTAAGTAAGGGGTCTGAGAGAGGATTAAGCGGGCAACAGCTTTCTGAGTACCCTGAGTGGTTATCCGGCAACAGACTACCCCTCCCCAGAGGTGGACACACAGGGACGGATGCGCCCCTTGATAAACGTGGGCAGGCAGCCCGCGCCACTCACCTTGAGCAGCTGTGCCCTCACATGGGCTTCCACCAAGTGGCTGGTCCTCAGGTTCCCCACCCTCCACATCATGCACAGCTTGCCGTCCCGGAGAGCCACCACGGCGTTCTCCGAGAACACCAGCGTCTCGTTGCGCTTCTTGGGCTTGGCGATCTTCACCATGACGGCGCCGATGATGAAGGCGTCGATGATGCTTCCCACGATGCACTGCAGCACCACCGCCAGCACGGCCAGCGGGCAGGCCTCCGTCACGCTGCGGAAACCGTAGCCGATCGACGTCTGGGTCTCCAGGGAGAAGAGGAAGGCCGCCGTGAAGGTGCTGACCTGGAGGAAGCAGGGCTCGGGAGCGCCCGGCTGGGCCGGCCGGGGGCCGAAGTCTCCGTGGCCCGAGGCGATGAGCCAGAAGGTGAAGCCGAACAGCAGCCAGGAGAGCAGGAAGGAAAGGGAGAACAGCACGAACATCCACCTCCAGCGGATATCCACGCAGGTGGTGAAGAGGTCGGTGAGGTAGCGCTGGCCGCGCTCGCTCACGTTCATGAAGGTGATGTTGCAGCGGCCGTCTTTTCGCACGAAGCGGTTCCGGGCTCGCTGCTGCCTCCGGTGGTCCGGCGAGGAACCGCAGGGGCTGCAGTCCCCGTTTCCCTGGGAGAGGCCTTTCCCCTTGCGCGAGGGCAGGCTGGTGGGCGTGCAGGCTCCGCCCTCTCCCGCCTCGCCGGAACTCTGGGCGAGTTTCATCACTTCCTCTTCGTCAAGGGGCGTGTCCACCACGACACTGAAACGCCGCTTCACTCTGGCGGCTGCCATTGCGGGCAGTTTGGTTCGGCCGCTTATTGACGTGACTTTGAGTTGTCCTAGATTCTGTGCTTTTAAATGAACTTTAACCCCACAGTAGGGGAGACGCTAATGGAGGGATGAGCCTCGATGGGCTGAACTGGCCTGTTTCTCGTTCCCAGACTTTTCTTTTGTTCTTGTGTTGTGAAAAGTCACAGTTTTGATTTTTTAATTCCAAGGCAAAAGTCTTTATTGACGGCTCAGGGAGACCGAACAGTCGCCGCCCCCTTTATGTGATTCTTTCCTGTTTATAGCTCATTCCTGAAATATTTGTTTTTGGCACTCTGTTTCCATGGCAATTTCCGCCCTAAGTTAAAGTTAAAAAAAGTCTTATTCCCTACCTATTTAAACACTCTCTGGTTACTTTTCCTCATATAATTACCTTTCAGTCTTTTTTGAGGAGTGAAACACATTTTGTTAGCGTTATCCTGTTGCACTTTTACAGGGAAGACAACATAGATTTATTATCCAAACACAGTCTTTAATAAAAACTAAATAACTGTGCGTTTGATAAAGCAATCCTTATTGATCTGCTCGGCTTAGCGATTCCAGTCCTCTGTTTAAAAACAGCTGTTTAACCTGAACAGTGTCTGATAAAACAGTTCAGTCACTGTGGTTGACAAAGCAATCCTCATCACTTCCATTGGTCTGCAATTCCGTTTTCAAAGCCTTGCTGATTTGTTCTTTGGGATTGAGATTTGATGTCCCACTTTGGTTGTCTTGGAGGGTTTGGGGCACGATCTGGCTGATGAACCCTGGTTTAAGGGTTTTTAAAATCCAGGGTATATCTCACCCTGAAAGACAGGAAAAGAAAGAAAATGATAACTGTTAGAGAGAAGACACCTGGACAATATTCACGTTGTTTATAGTGAACGATTTCTCTCATGGATATCCTGATTTCCCACTGTGTAAGATGCAGTTCCTGTTAAAATTCCCAGTTCTGAAATATCACTTAAAAATAAAACACAGCCAACGTTTGCCTGATTGAGGAGCTGCCTGTCACTCTGCATTCAGGAACCTGGCAGCCGGTTTAGTTTGCTTCCTTCCTGTAAATGATTGAACACACGACTGCACAGAGCTGCGCGCTTTCTTTAAAATGTCTTCAAAGAAAAAAAAGACACCAGCTGCATCAAAGATGGGAAATCTATTTCTGCTAAAGATCGCTCTGTCCAGTACAAGAAGGGGACGTTTCATGTGTTAAAACATTTTTATTTGTACATTTATCAACTTTGATCATTCACAGATGGTGAAAATCTTCAAAAGGTTGACATAAAAAAAACTATTCTACAATTTAGCATATTTTTAAAGTAGCATTTAAATATTTACCAACATTTGTTGTATGATAACTCTAGAGAATAATGATCAATTTTGAACGTGATGTATTATTTAATCTCGAATTACCTATTGTTGGACCGTGAAATAAGCTTTTTTTTTTTACCATGAAAGTAACCCAGCCTTTTTTTATAGTGGTCTGGAGAAATACAATCCAGTGGCAGTAAGCATTGTGTAAAGGATGTACAAATTCAGGAGTGACCCAATCCCATCACAAGACCTGCTAAAAAAAGGTGTCAAGTGGTTCGTTCACAAGTTTGAAATATTCCAGGAGTCTGTTCGGGACTTTCTGAAGTGGTTTGTATGTGTGTGTGTTGGTTATAAATAGCAAGGAATTTAATTGTCTCGAGATATCAAAAGTTTGTGTCAAACCTGGACATCAGGACATGGAAGCGGGTTTGAATTCCACCCACAGCTATAGATACGGTTCGAGACGAAAGTGTTGCATCATCACCCTACAGAATGAATTCATTGTGCTTCATAAAGTCCACTGAGACCTGCTGAATAATGTTGTGTTAACATATTGAATTGCACACCAGCGCTTTGTAATTCTAGTTCTAGGTGATGCAAAACTTTTGGCCATAGCTGTACATATCTGCATGTATGTGTGTATGTGTGTATGTGTGTGCTGTAGATGGTAGATTGATTGATAGACAGCTTGGGGACACACACACACACACACAGTGTGCTCTTATATAAAGAGGAAAGCTGATTAGAAGTAATACTCTCTAGACACACAAAGCTTCAAGAAATAACATTTTCCATTTCAATTTAACCACCCCTCCCTCCCCTCATCACACTCCTCTTCTCTGTGTTTCTCTCCTCTCTCTCTCCCTCTCTATCTCTCCCTCTGTCTTTAGTCCATGATTATGTTTCCATATTAAGATGTTATGAAGGAGGATTAAGGATTTCCAGATGTACATATGATCTCAATGTCATTTGTAATCTCTGGATAAACTCTCTCTCTCTCTCTCTCTCTCTCTCTCTCTCTCTCTCTCTCTCTCTCTCTCTCAGCATAGAGTCTGAACTGCCCCCTGCCTCCCTCACCCCATAAGAGAAAGGGTGCTCCCTCCAGTCCAGGGCAGGCTGGAGGCACTGAGACTGAACTGCTCCCTCACACATGCACTCAAACACCAAACTGGTTGATGTTAGATGGATCAGGTCTAGTTTGTCTGTGAACTGCTGAATGCTAAATTATTTATTGCACAGTAACTTTGAAGTTTTTTTCTCTTTTTTGAATATTTGATAAACAGTTGCATGAAACATTCTGCTTGGTAGCTGTTGTGGAGACGTGATTCAGATGAATCGGTTTGTCTTTATAAAGCAACATTGGTTTGTTCTATAGGGTGATGCTAAACCCTGTGTTTCTGCAGTACACAGCCTGTCGCTCGATCGCAGAGAGAAAGCAATTGATCAGGTATTGACCACATGACTTTCTGGGTCATTCGCTTTCAATCAACACAGTTAGCAGAGATACTAAACACTGTGTCAAGCAAATAATAAATACACTGTGAAAACCAGGCTGTGTTTATACTTCGGAAATAATAAAAGTACATTTAAAGGCTGTGAAAGTGTTTTTTGACATATCGTATACAGCCGTGTGCAAATGTGTCGGCACACCTCCAGACGTGTTATTGATATCCTTTATACACCCGCCTGCATGAAAACACCTCAGGACGTTTGCCTATTTTGACAATTTTCCATGACTTTCAGTTCCCGTGGTTTGATTTCATACACACAGCAAATCAAAACTACAGAAGCAATGGGGTGTTCTCATCCATTTGCACACGGCTGTATCGACCACATGCTGTTTGTTTGAAGAATTCAATTTGATAGTGGATTTCCAATAACGGCTGTCCCAAGCTGAGGTTCTTAAATGGAGGCGCGCCGGAACTCTACACTGACCTTTGCCCTCCCCTGGGGTTGTCTGGGAAAAGTTTACCTTGCGTTTGCTCTACAGCAACCCGTACTGGTCAGACCCCAGCATAGCTTGGTAACATCTTCTGATTTAGTTTGGGGAATGAAAAGAGAAGTTTGGGTTTGCCTGTTGCATTTCAAATTGGGAAGAACAACTGTGTCAAGATAATTGACCCCAAAAAAAAAAAAGAAATAGAATCAAACTCGATTTTGCTTTCTAGAAAATGAGTTTTACTTGGTGTGCGAAGTGTAATGAAGCACAGCGAAACACGGTAAAGCATAGGGAAGCATTGTAAAGCACAGAGAGGTCTGGTAAAGCATAGGGAAGCATTGTAAAGCACAGAGAGGTCTGGTAAAGCATAGGGAAGCATTGTAAAGCACAGAGAGGTCTGGTAAAGCATAGGGAAGCACTGTAAAGCACAGAGAGGTGTGGTAAAGCATAGGCAAGCATTGTAAAGCACAGAGAGGTCTGGTAAAGCATAGGGAAGCATTGTAAAGCACAGAGAGGTCTGGTAAAGCATAGGGAAGCATTGTAAAGCACAGAGAGGTCTGGTAAAGCATAGGGAAGCATTGTAAAGCACAGAGAGGTCTGGTAAAGCATAGGGCAGCATTGTAAAGCACAGAGAGGTCTGGTAAAGCATAGGGCAGCATTGTAAAGCACAGAGAGGTGTGATAAAGCATAGGGCAGCATTGTAAAGCACAGAGAGGTATGGTAAAGCATAGGGAAGCATTGTAAAGCACAGAGAGGTGTGATAAAGCATAGGGCAGCATTGTAAAGCACAGAGAGGTCTGGTATAGCATAAATATAACTATGTAGTAAATGACATCACAAACACATTAATGGATCTTAATAGAAATAAGCGAGTGTAGATACTGTGGCATCACAAGCCTAGAAGCACCTCCACTGTTTGTTTTCAAACTCAGTTTCCCTTGACGAAGGCGTGTTAAACACAGCGGAACGTTGGGAAGATCACTTAGAAAGAATGCATATAGATAATGTATATACATAATTTAATTATATACACAACCTCTTAATTTACATTGATCTTTTAATATATAATATAATTTTAGTGTTTTTTTTGTAATAATAAATTCAGAGCATATTTCAGTTCAGAAAATGTTCAATGTTGAATTTATTTTTGAGGGTCAAAGTTTGCTAACTCTGAAAACAAGAATTCCCCAAATGACTGGAAGTGAATGAGTGAATAAATAAATAAATAAATGCTGAATTTAATGAATATTGTTGGCATAAAGAGGCAGATGTTTGTTTGTTTGTTTGTTTATTTATTTATTTTTAAGACATCGGGCTGCAGTGCAAGTTTGAAACACCCAACACAAGTTTCACAATAATAATAATAATAATAATAATAATAATAATAATAATAATAATAATAATAATAATAATAATAATAATAAATAATAATAGTAACAGTAAAGTCAAGTAAAGACAGGATTTCTTACCTCACGCTGTCAGATGATTAGTTATCATGTTTGTATCCCAAACAAATCTCTCTCTCTCTCTCTCTCTCTCCTCTCTCCCCCCTTTCTCTCTTATGTTCTGCGTTGGTTAACTGTTAGAACTCTCTCTCTCTCTCTCTCTCTCGTTGAAGTCATTTGATCAGCTTTGCAGTAAGTAAAGCAGAGTCGATGCTCTCTCTCTCTCTCTCTCTCTGTTGAAGTCATTTGATCAGCTTTGCAGTAAGTAAAGCAGAGTCGATGCTCTGGGTCGCTTTCTCTCTCTCTCTCTCTCTCTGTTGAAGTCATTTGATCAGCTTTGCAGTAAGTAAAGCAGAGTCGATGCTCTGGGTCGCTTTCTTTCTCTCTCTCTCTCTCTCTCTCTCTCTCTCTCTCTCTCTCTCTCTCTAAATAAAAAAATAAAAAAATAAATAAGCTTGTAGAAATAAACCAATCAAGAGTCTAAAACAAACATTTAATAGAATTTGAATAATTACAAAGGACCAAAAGAAAACGGATGAGACGTCAAACAAACGAGCTCCTATTGCAAGTGACTCTGCAGCAGCAGCAGCAGCAGTTGTTGATGATGCAGAGTTCACCCCCCTAGTCTCTGCAAGTCGCTTTGGATAAAAGCGTCTGGTAAATGACCTAATTATTTAATTAATAACACGAAAATATAAACGCTATTTTTAGTATATAAAAACAGGAAAGCAGAGCATTGTATAATTCAGGAGCTTTACAAGAAAAGGCCCTTCCTCCCGTGTTGTTTGAATTGACCCTGGAATAGCCAGCAGCTCCGCTGTCTAGTTTGGGGGGGTTGATCTGAATGGGTGTTCATTTTCCTCTGGGTTAGGATCAGTGGTGCCGTCCTAAATCTGAAGGATTAACGCCATTAAAATAAAGATTTTCTTTAAGAAGAATTGTTATACTAAATCCCATTACGTTTGTATAGTGAAGTTCTAGTGGTATAATTACTAGCTGTGTTACTAGAAACTTCTTAATGGATGCTATAGGTTCAGTATAATACTCTAATATAAATCTCTTTCGCTCACTCTATCCGAGTCTATCGGATATAATCCCCTCCCTTCCCTTCCCTCTCTGACCAGATTGACACCTGGTGATGTCACTTCCCAGCCTGGCCAATCACCATCGATATGCAAATGAGAGAGAAAGAAAAGAGGCGTCTGTCAGTTTGACTCAGTTTGAGACAGAGTGTAGCAACTGAGCACGGCATTACCATTAACGCAATAACATATCTCTCTCATTGCTCAAACGTGTATCTTACAGTAATTCTCTCTCCTCTGCTTCCTCTCCCTCCTCCCCTCTCCCTCTATCTCTTTACGTCCCCTCTCTCTTTGCCCTCAGAGAGGTTTCCACGAATCAATCAATCGGGCTTCTGGTTTTGGCTTCAGCTATAGAGATCCCCACACGGGCACAGCATTATATTATACTCCTATACCAAACATGATATCGGAGTCTCTAGAACTCAACTCGCAGTGCAGATGGAGGTGCTGCTGAGGCTTTTAAACGTCACAACTACAGCCGCGCGCACATTTATTAGAACATCCCATTGCTTCTGTAGTTTGGATCTCAATGACGCGTCATGGAGTGACGTCATCGTCCTACGATTTCTCTATTAACCGATAGACCTCCGGGCCGGCGTGTGTCATTTGCACAAGCTCCTGCTGACGCAGTTAATGTAATAGGAAATATTATCGGTGCTTTGGCTGCCACCTGCTGTTTTTAATTGGAATTGCACATATGCATTGGACTCGTAATATATCCTCTACTAAAATGTCTGCCTGTGTAGAACATATTCCTCTACCAAGATGGCGCCCCGATCCACCACAGTTTTCCTCCAGCAAAAATAGACGCTTTCTTTACCAACATGCCTTCCTTTGCGCGTCGCCCTCCAACTGGAACGCCAATCTGATTTGGTTTAGCAAGATGGCAGACGCTTGGCTTCACTCCGCAGCGCTGCTGTCTTTCCTGGGAGGATTTCAAAGGGATGGGCGTATCCCCGCATTCCCGTTTTCCCTTTGTTTGCAAGAGTGTCCACGACGGGGCGTTGAATAAAGTTCTAAAGCGGTTGAATCCGCAGTGACTCTGGAAAGAGAACAGCGATGGAGGGTCTGGATTTTAGTAAGTCTCTATTTTTGGTTTTTTTTTATTTTTTATTACATTATTATCGCATTAAAACCCGTGTCCTGAATTCTCATGTTGTCAGCAGCCCTTATAATAACGCATACCCCCGACCAGCAGTACCTCGTTTGTAAACTGCAGGTATTATGCATGCTAATAATAATGCCACTGGATCGGGTTTTCCTTATTGGCGTAATGTAAGGAAACCGGATCGGTTTTAATAATTCATTTTAGCTCTTCTTGTTGTTATTTATTTATTTATTTATTTTTAGGTCGACAATCGACCGCGGCGTTATTATCATAGCTACTAATCAAAACCCGAGCCTCAATATTATTATTTGTTTATTTAGCAGACGCCTTTATCCAAGGCGACTTACAGAGACTAGGGTGTGTGAACTATGCATCAGCTGCAGAGTCACTTACAACTACGTCTCACCCGAAAGACGGAGCACAAGGAGGTTAAGTGACTTGCTCAGGGTCACACAATGAGTCAGTGGCTGAGGTGGGATTTGAACCGGGGACCTCCTGGTTACAAGCCCTTTTCTTTAACCACTGGACCACACAGCCTCCTAATCAATACTCGATTAATTACTGGTGTCTAGATGCGGTACCGCTGTATTATACTGT